>VUQR01018897.1:80733-94764 GCA_015108515.1 Hemichromis elongatus | reverse complement strand
CTGCCTCTTCTCAATACAAAGTAGGTTTGGGAAACAGCGTGTCAAAGCCCATCCTGCATGCTTACTGGTTTTGTCAGCGCTCCCTGGAAAAAATATGTAACAAAGCAACAATGTGAACAATGTAAGATTTGAGTCAGATGTTGAGCTGATATCCATGCTTTCTGAATTTGTTGCTGCTCTTGCATTTATTGTACCCCTCCTCCCCACACAATACAAGCCAGTGGGGAGCTTTGGTGTGCCTCAACTGAAACTGAAGACATGAATTGAGAGTTTATTCATGAGTTTGGAAGTCTCATCCTTGTTAGCACATCACTACACTCTCTTCCTTTATGGAACGTAGCCATGCCACAAACACATTCGAGAAGACCAATCCTGCGTCCTCTGGGAGGGGGGAAAGGATAATGAATTCCTTTGTCAGGTAGAAGAAGGTAATTCACCTTGTTTTCAGAAAAATAACAGGCAACATCAGCATGGTGCTGGAGACAGAGGGCAGAGTTCACTGAAAGGACAAATCTGTTACAGAGAATAAATGTACAGTAAAAACAACCTACTGAAGCGTGAGGGTTTTGCATTCATTTCCATTCGCGTGGATGGACTGATTCTCTGATTGGAGGTCACTTTGCATCTAAGTTGAATTTTTGCCCAAAGCTTATTGCAGTTTGCCTGATAGAAACTTCGTCTATAGTTCTAAGATTGGTAATCGTGAGCAAGAGATTTTTAAACTTGGGCAATGGACGGGAGTTTGATGCTACTAACGCCTGCGCTTGAATCCTTTTAACAGGTTTATGTTATCACTTTTAGCAAAGCAAAAGCATCCTAGTCTGCCAGCGTCAGTAAGAGGGACTTCAGACACAATCTACTTTCATAAACAGTAACTGTGGTGTTGCGTCTTCAAACTCCTGTAGATTTAGTTTGGGGTATATTGGAGGTGTGAAGAGAAAACATGATCCCCTTTCAACACTGAGAAAAGTGGATACTGAGTCGCAAGCTACACACACCAGTCGACGGTGATGTGTTTGCACCGACTGTTAGAAATGTGTGTGTTTTGATGTGTGATTTTTTGCCAAGGGGGTAATGTGTTTTTCTCTCTAGCAGCAGATGCTTTTGCTGTTCACATGAGAATAACACTTAATTTTTGGGGAAATATTTTGAGCAGGAGGTGGGCTGTGGGCAGCAGGAGCCTTCCATTAGACTCAGCACCCAGTGGTGGCCGTCAAACAAGATCACTGACGGTAAGGGAAAATGTCGTTTTATATCTCAAGAAACATGCACAGGAACATATCTGTTGATGAAGACACTGTGTTTTATTCATTATAACTGTTGATATAGATCCAATGATCACGTCCACTGCTGTTAAAGCCACAGTCATAAGCATTTCTTAATAGAGGAACATCTATTGAAACAGCAGAAGTAGAGCAGCCAAAATGAGATTTGGTTTCTGTGGGTGCAGTGAACAGCTAAGCCCATTTACTATTGTGAGTGACACTCACTACTCAGAAAATCGGAAATTTGCACACACTGCTGTGTACAGAGCCCTCATTTGGTCCTGGGCTTGTGGAATTTATAATTGTAAGAAGAAATATGATTTAATGGGGCAAAACACTATTTTCTGCATCACCACAATGGAAGGTGTAATGTTTCTTGTCTTACTTAAATTCATTTTCTACGTCTGCAGATCCTGAATGGGTTTTAGCATTCCTTTTGGAGATGCATGCATGACTACGTAATGCAAAAGCTCAGAGGATCTGCATTCCTGTATAATGCGAGTAGCATAGCGGGGCCGTGCATCTCGAGGCTGGAATGAAAACATGCTGCAGCTCTGGTGAATGAAATGAAACAGTGCACGGCAAAAAATAAATAAAAATGAATATTTTCAGTTTTTATTTTCAGGTTTTTCAAGCACTAGACCATTTACTCAAATCGCAGGAAAGGCAACAAGAGCCACAAAAAATGTGGAAGCTTATGATGATCATATGGCGTAAACATATATGATATTTAGTTTATAAAAACGTAAACAGCAAGGGCAGTATTCAAGAACCTGGGGATAAAGGTTCAGTGAAAAAAAGTACAACTTTGTAGTCAATTATATGAGCTGTATGCTCGTTATGATAGGAGTGAGAGCGCTGCATATTTCAGCAGATTGATCTACATTTTTATTGCTGCTCGTACCATTTCTTAGATAAAAGGATTCCTAGATATTGCATTAAAACAAAAACAAAGAACTCAATAGAAGCCATTAATTAACTTTGCTTTATAGATAAAACCAGGCAACAACATGCTGATATTCATAAAATACTCTTTATTGAGTTAAAGAGATTATTTATTTATTCATTGCACCATTGAACTTTCATTGCTACAGCTCGTTCACAGCTTCAGAGTTTCCACTTCGTCATTGTTCAGATGTGCAGTCACACAATGAAGCACCTGCAATGATAAAGTGCCCTCAAGCAGTTTACTGAGAATCTTACCTCGTGCAGATTTAGACCACACAGCCATTTATGACAATATTTTCTTTCTTTTTTTTTTAATTTTTTCCCTTTTGGATTGATGCATGTTTTTCTCTTTGTGATGCAAGAAGCTGAGTCTAAATCGGAAATATTTTAATTGGACTGCTTTTGGAGGGAGGTGGTGGAAATAAGTACCGTCTACTTACAGTATGTGAACAGTGCTTGGTGTTAAAAATACACTTGAGATGCATTGATTTATCAGTCCCACACTGTTTCCCAAAAGCCAAGGCCACTCACAGAGTTCTGTACAAATTTGTACAATATTTTTCCGTGAGCTTCAACTCTCCCTTTGCTTTTTCTGCTTGAAACACCTGCTGTCTGCTAGAAGGTGTTTCTTTGTTTTCTTCATCTCCTCTGGTACACAGGTGTGTTTGCTGCAGCAGAGGCTGTGATTTCAGTGCAGCAAACAGATCATTTACATGGCTTCATCAAGTTTAACATCCGCTGCAAATTAAGATGACTGACACTTTTATATCCAAGGAGAGAATCACAGTATTGGAAAAGAAACATGACCTCTAAAATGTGCATTTCAAGAAACAGTGAATAGCACACTGTGAGACTTGCACATTTTTCTGTGTTGTTTTATTTGTGTCAGACCTTTAAATTCCAGTGCCATGCCTCCTTATTCGAACATCTAATGACTTCAGTAAGTCCTCTTTTAATGCAATGGACTTGTGTTGTGTTGCACTAAAAACAAAAAAAGAATAATATATTCTTATAATCAGCGATGTTTATGAGGTAATTCAAAGGAAATTCTTCCTTTTTTCTGTTTAAAAAGATCTTTTTATGGACTTTAGATAATTAGTGAAACGACGTTTTACATTCCACTGTCCACGTGTGCCTTTGCATTAACACTTTAAACACGTGCACACTCGCACAGGCCGATCAACCAAAAAACCAGGGTACCTGTACCATAAAAGGAGCTTGTCTATATGCAGCAAGCAGTGGTTCTCTTCACCCAGCCATCTGGTTTCAGTTCAGACCCATCTGGATCTGACTCCAGCCCAGGCATCTCAGGAATACATTTTGGAGGGGTGCCCACATCCGTTCACACAGACAAGTGTTTTCACTTACTCAATTTTAAATGTCTCCAAAACCCAAGTGATTGAGCTCTTTTTTTTTTTCTTTTTTTTTTTAAGGCAGCGGTGAGGTAAACACTGCTTTAAAAGTCTGCTTCAAAGGGAGATGGGTAAACAGTACACAGCGTGTTGACTGAGTTATACCTTGGTGACTGGAAGGAGCATGTGACTGCTCAGCTCTTGCGAGCACAATTACAGCTCACACAGACTGCGGGGGACTGCAACACCACAAACTTTCCCAGAGTCTATGCGAAGAAACCAAAAATCCTCAAATTGATGGGAAGCATTGAAAGCATTATCTCATACTAAAACTGACATGATGATTACACCAGCTCACTCACCAAAGGGAACGAGTTATGTGTAGCTGAGGGTTGAATGATGAAGAGCAGAAGACAGTTTAGGTTTAGAGCAGTATATCAAATTTAGACTGGCTGTAGGATCATGTTATTTGATGCATTTGTGGAGAAGCAACATCGGTTTTTGATTTGAATTTATTATGGGCTTGAATTTATTATCATTGGTCATCCTAATATGTTGCATCAACTCCAGTTAGAAACTGGATAAAGAAAATGGTTGCATCACTTGAACTTCTGAGTGTTTTGCACAATTTTGTTTGACATCAGGTGTGCATGTGCGTTACATATCAATCCATGCCTATGAACAGTGTTGGATGGAGTGATGTTTGCACCCATATTTACTCTAAATGCTTACCATCAATTTTAAAAGGACTCCTTTTACTGAATTATTGGAGAGCTTGCTAGAAAGCCCAGGGGCATTCACTTTGTACTTATTTATTTATCGTCCATTATTTTTTATCCTTGTTTTTTATCTTTATTTATCTTATCCGTTTAAGCCCTTACCTAACATGGCATTTGTGTTTGGACAGCAAAGAAGAATTTCATTGCACAGAGAACTACTATTTCCTCTGTACATATGACAATAAACGCTTTGAATCTTGAATTTTGAATCTTTGAATAGGGCTACGTAATAAGGTCTTAACAGTTAATAACAAGGAAAAACCAGCATAGCTGATTTAAATGTCATATTAAAGCTTTTGATCCTTGGAAACAATGAGGGTGTTAGCATCGACCTTTCAAAGGTAAAAAAAATAGAGAAATTTGAAGTGTCTTTGAGCTACATGAGGTCTGTCAATAAATACTGTGTCTGTGTGATATTGTATATATTGTATACCAAGAACCAAGGGACAATTCCTATGTTTGAAAAGAAAAGTCTGATTGTGTGTAAGTTTATGGAAAAATGTCACTAGTTCTTACTTACTTTATGACCTCAGTAAACACTTTCTTACATTGTTTATGGCTGCAGTCACTATTTTCAACTGTTATTTAGAACAATTTCCAATTAGTTGGGGCGTTCTGTAAAACGTAAATAAAAAAAAGTATTCAATCATCTGTAAATCTCAGATACACGTATTTTATTCACAGATCACAGAAAACACGGAATACCTTAACTGGGACAAAAACATCCTATTTTAAGAAAAATATTACCTCATTTTGAATTAATGGCAGCAACATGGCACAGAAAAGTTGGGACAGCATCCCTGTGTAGCATCCCTGGTTCTTTTAACACATTTTTCATGATGATTCAAATGTTTTCAGCTGGTGACAGATCTGGACTGCAAGAAGGCTAGTTCAGCACCAGGGTTCTTCTACTATAAAGTCACACTATTGTAACAGATGCAGATTGCTGTTGTTTTGGTGAAATATGCAAGACCTTCCCTGAAAACGACATTAACTGGATGTAAGCGTATTTTGGTCTTTGAGCACTGATGCACCTTTTTAGATGGAAAAGTTCTCAAATCCATAGAGACTAATGCACCCCCATGCCATCAGATGTGCAGGGTGTTTAACTGACAAACTGGATTGTCTCCTCTTTTGAAGAGGACAATTTTTTTCCAAAAAGTTTGTCTAATTTTAATTTGTCTGAGCCCAGGACAGTTTTAATTATGCATCCATTCCGAATGAACTTTGACCCAGAGATCGTGCTCCAGATTGTGTTACCGAATCAGGCTCACATGTGGCTTCTTCTGTCCTTAAAGAAGCTTTAACCTGACTTTATGGATGGTAAGGTGAACTGTGGCTTTCTAGAAGTGTTCCCAAGCCCACGCAGTGATTTCCATGACATCATCAGGCGTGTTTTTAATGCAGCACTGCCTGAATCATTATTCTGAAATTCCTTTACAATTTGTAGATGCAGGTTGGTGAATCTCTGACCATCTATACTTCTGAGAAATTGTCCCTGAGATGCTCTTTTTATATCCAATCAGCTGTCAGCTAACCTTATTGTTTCCAAAATGTTTTTCCAGCTGTTTGTTTTTAGTACCACTTACTTTTCCAGCCTTTTGTTGGTCCTATGAGATGTGTTGCTGCCATCCAATTTAAAATAAGTTTTACATACAACAATAAAATGTTTCAGTCCAAACATTTGATAGGTTTTCTATAATCTATTGGGAATAAAATATGGGCTTATGAGATCTGCAAATTAATTGCATTCTGTTTTTATTACATTTTACACAACATCCCAATTCGAGGGGGAGTTATGGTTATAACAGCATGATGTTTACTTTATTAACTGTAGTCTCATTTAGACTGAAGCAAATGATAAAGTTGGGTGCGACTGAATTAATCTAAACTTTCTTTTATAAAATATGTTTGTCTGTATTGTTTTTAATTGCTAATATATTGTATTTCAGTAAAAACAGAAGAAGTTTTGCCCTGTTGTGGCATGTGTCTTGTTCTGTAATGGAAAAATATTTTTGTCTGTGTATATACACCGGATTTATAGTTGCACTGCGTACCCTGTGGTTAAATGGACACCATTAAGAACCAATAGTTTAGTGAAAAATAGTCAGTGAAAGTCATATAAAATTGTTGTCTGCTAATGTTTCTGTGTCTCTTTCTAAAAAGGAAAGTCTTAAAGAAAATAAAGTCTTAAAAATCTACACGATCACTAACAAGCTATAATTCTCGCCATTACACTAATTCCCGTGTTGTTAAATGTGTTTTATATACAGCCCTTTTTTTTTAAATAAAATAACTGCAAAGAGGTTGAAATGCAGAGGAATCGTTGTGCTTTTGATTTATGCTGGAGTGTTTCTCAATGGTTTTGCGGTATTCATTACATCTATGCATAATCCCTAATCAGGGTTATGTACATAGCACTCCATCAAGAGCTCTTCAGCATCACTTAGAGAATGTTGATTTTGTAATTGAATTTGAGAAAAGCTTATGATGGGAACATAAGCCAGATGCCAGAATGTTTATGGCGTTGTTGGTTTGTGGGCAGCAGAGTACACAGCCTCTGTCTCTTGCTGCAGCCAAATTTTTCCATGCCATGCGCATCTTTATGGTCAAAAGCATCTCAAGTAATTTAAAGTAATAAAACTGGTGTTTGCACTGATATGCACATTGGACATAAATCACAGGAGTCAGTCAGATTCTGCTGAGGAAAATACAAGTGGATGCTACATTTGTGTTCAAATGAGGGTTGCCGAATGGTTCAATAAGTATCAAAATGATATCAATTATATACTATGGTGTTAAAAGTCAGCCGGATTTATCTAAAATTCAGACAGGCTGTCCACAACCTGTTCTCCCAGCAGACTTATGATAACTGCCTGGCAGCTTCCTCAGATACTTAATTTGTCACCCGTGTGTCTCTGTGTTGTGTGAAGCTCTTTATTTCAATAAAACATACATACTGCAGCTATTTTCCAGCCTAAAAACTACTGCGTTATTTATGTGGTGAGTGTGGAGTTTGGGGTGCAACTTGAATTTTTCTCAACTTGTTTTACTTTCCTAACTCTCTTCATAATTTTTTTCATTTCTTTCATGTCTTTCTCCACACATACGTCTTCTTAACAGCTTATCCAAGCATGGTTGTGGTGGGACTTTAGCATATTCCAGCTGACACTGAACAAACTGGACAGGCCGCCACTCCATCACTTTCTGAAACAGAGACACATACAGCCTTTCGAGCTGTGACCAGCGTAGAATCAACTTGGATTGTAATCGTGACAAGAAAACATGGAGGAAAGCTGTGCAGGCACGGAGAGAACATGACCAGCAGAACAGGAACCTTCCTACTGTGAGTGGACAGCACTAACCACTATACACCAGCATGCTACGGCTATAATCTTCTCCATTTCAGTGAAAAACATCTAGCAAAGCGAAATCCCCTGCACTCCTGTTGCTTGCAGTTACATTAGTCTATCACACAGTGAATGAATAAACATGTACAGCAGCTGCATGGTACTTGTCTTATACTCAGTAATGAGTCGAGACAAAACAGACAGTAACTTTATGTAATTCTAGTTGTACAAAGATACTGAACTTAAAAACTTTATTTGAACACAGAATAACACATAGAGCGAATTTTCCTAAATTTGATGAGGTTTATGTGATGATGATATCTGACACGTCATTACTGCGTTACTAAGACACAGTATTACCGGTTAATAGCATTGGGGTATAAAATTAGATTAGATCTTGATTTATTTGATTGTAATAAGTGAGGCTGTGGTTATCAATATACAAACAGTAACAAAACATTCGAGACTCACAAATACTGGAAGGTGCAAGTGAGCTGGACAGACAGCACAAGACACAGATGTCTCTAAATCTGGATCAGCCAGCCTTGCATCCACTGAAGCTAGCTGTGCGCGAACCTCTGCATGCAGTAGTTTGTCTTTAACTTTATCCCCATCAACTATTTTTCATCATTCTGTTCATATATCGCCGGTGCATAAGCTACATGTGTGGGTTTCACTTTCCCAATGCTCAATTAAGACTGGTTACATAACTTACTTTAGATTATGCAAAGTGCCTCTGAGAAAGAGAATTTAATAGCAACAATGCTGGTAATTACAAAAGAGTGACTGTTCTTTCATTGCCAACATAAGCCACTTTTCTATAATGCCCCTGTGATGTTGATCTGTGAGACAGACGCAGTCTTTTTTTCTACCTTTGCAACTGGATCCTTAGAAAAAGTGCTATGCATCCCTACTGAAACACAGCTTCCATGTCCTCCAGAGCCTCAGCAGCTTGGCCAATTGTTGTGAGTGAACGCAGATGGGAGAGATGCCCAGCAGTGGAAAACAGGGAATAAACTAGTTTAATGAAAGCATCATGGCACAGCGAAAAGCCAGTCTAAGCCATCAGTGAGAAAGCCCTGGGGGTAGGAAGATGGGCTGGTATGCGTGCTGGGGGCTGGAAGCTTGCCTAGATCCAGGAGCTGTGCTGGCCCTCTGTGTCCGCTCACAGCAGTCCACTCCCTCACCGCACAGGCTCTCCTGATTTACCATGTTACTGGTTAGGCCTTGGTACTAAGTACCAGATCGGGCAAATTAGATGCTTAGTTGAAAATGGCAATGACCCAAGCTTTTTTTTTTTTTTATATATATTATCTCCATCACCATCAGGCTAAAAAAAACGCAGTCACTATTTTAGCAGCCAAGATCAGAGTTAAAGTTGGTAAAAGTCTCCATCTGTGTGATGTGTTAATAGACATCTCTAGACTAAGTTCATGATTTGTCTGTGTCGTTTTTTTAATTCGGTTCACAACAGCAGTCGCCTCAAGGTGCTTTATACTGTACGGTAAAGACTGGTGTTTATTTCTTTTGCCTCTAGTTTCAAATGAATTAATAAAATGATCACCCTGCAGGAATCACAGGCAATGCTTGGGTGCGTGATGCTAATGGACATCCTGAGATGAGATTCAGTGTCCATGTCAAACTGGTTCACAACAATTAATTATTGTACCAAAACACAAGTAAAGTACTACAGGGCATACAAAAGATTACAGTTTGCTCAAATATGCAGGGTATACTAAAACAAGACACCATCCAATGTAATCCACTGTTGTCTCCACAGTTCATGTGTATTTTATAGGAGTTACATCATTTTCATTTAAACTCCGGGATAAAAATGTGATTCATCAACCAGCTAGCTGTTTTAATTTAAATGCTAAAGGTTATTTTTTTAATTATTCCGTTCTCATTGCCTTTCTTTTCTGCAACTGTGAATAAAGTCTGTTAATAAAAGCCATTTTTCTTCCTCTGCACTGTGAGAGCAACCTTCACGATGAAGTTATCTTCACCAAGGCTCTAGCTGTACAATGCCACCTATTCACTGCTCGCTGCCGCTGTCTCACTTTGACAGATGTCAAAGCACAAGACTCTGTGGTAAAACTTAATTTTAAACTGGGATGCTTAGACACCACTGACAGCACTTATGAAATTGTGTTGCAAATATTTTTATTACTTTATGTCAAAGCCTTGCGCACTATTTAAATATCTGTTTGACACCACGCTTTTTTTTTCTGCAGCACCAGAGCACGAGTACACGTCATGGAGACAGGCAGATTCTTGTTCGGTGAAAGGAATGATCAACAACACATCTGTTCATTGTTAGTTTAGTGGAAAGAAGACATCCACATATAGAGTAAAACAGGTGATGCTGAGTGACTTTTAAGACAGTCCAAGAATGTACAGGCTGTATTCTGCAAAAGGCAAGCTATGTGTTTGCCACGTGTCCTGTCAAACTGTTCTTTAGAGCCAGACAATACTGTTTCTATATAAACTAAGTCAGATTAAAGCCTAATAGTTGATGTACTTTTTCAACAGTATGGGCAGTTTTCTCTCTCTTCTATTCAGTGCAGACTCTACTGACAGAAAGGCCATTCACAGCTTCCAAATATAACCTCCCGCATTGCTGTGCAACAGACTGAGATGTTGAAATTGCCATACATTTTCCACTGATCCATCAAGAACCGAGTCAAATTGGGAGCGCTGGCGAAGTGCAAACAAGGCAAGGCTGGGCCTCTTTGTGTCTGTTTGCAGAAGGATGGATATTAATAAAGAAGTAGGAGATACAGCAGATAAATTAAAAGGCGACACAAAGAGAAAGGAAGACACGTCAAGGTATTTTTTTTCTCCTGTCACTCACTGCTAACAAAACAATTACGCTTAAAAAAGATTAATAACCATTAAACCCTGCTATATTTTCCCGGGTGACAAAATAAAACATCATCCCAAAAGTCATTATCACTGTCGGCAAGTGCTGCTCAAAGGGAATTGTTGGACGTCTTTCAAAAATACTATGAGGTCCTCACAGTGGAAAAGGTGCTGTGATAACTGCTGTTGTGACGTGGTGCTATAACAATGAAACTGAACATGGAAGAACATATCACTGCTAAATTTGGTTTCAGCTTAGAGTTGGACCTTTCTAATAAGCCACACAAGCTCTGCACACTGAGGTACTTTTTTTTAAAGCTGAGGTAGCAGAGAACATTAGAAAAAGTTGTCCACTGAAAACACTCAGCAGGCACAGATGAACCCCTGTGGAAAAATATCTGCCTTTAAGTGTTCCACTATGTTCATCTGCGAGTTGCTAACCTAGTCTGTCGGCTGTTTGGTATTGTACCAGAAGCCTAAAGTGGGTTAATCACAGAGACATATGCAAACCATAATAATGGTCTGAAAGATGCTAAAAACACTAAGAGGGAACTGCAGAGATGTGGGGATTTAGTTATGGATCGCTTCAAGCGACACTTTTCACAGTGGAGAACAAACTTACTGGAGACTACACCTCAGGCCATACACTACAAATTAAAATTCTTTCCTTGTGCCCTGTTCTGCCTGGACTACCTGCCTCTGTAAATCCTCCCTGGATCATCTGCAAATTGTACAAAATGAGCATGCAAAGCTTTTGATCAGATCAGCCAAGCACCGGTCTTGATCTCCCTGCACTGGCTCCCAGTTAAATTAAATTTCTGGTTTTCACCTTCGCTTTCCTGCATCACTGAAATTCTGTGGCTATCCATCTCCAGCAGGATCTCTGATCAGGGCTAGTCATCTACCCCATAATTATACAGAAACGTAACAGTGACAAAGGCTTTGTGGACTTTGACCTCTCTGCCCTCCAATCTATGATCTGTGAGCTCAGTGAACTCATTCAAAAAGCAAATGAAGACAATTTATTTTAAATGACATTCATTATAGCAGTATACTATTTAGTGTTGTTTCTTTTTGTGGTTTTACTTATTATGAAGCATGTGTTTTGTATATTAAAAAGCACTACATACATAAATCTCTTTTTATTTGCTAAATTACTCAATAACTTACTTATTTACTGTAATACAAATTGTTCTGCCCGATGCTAAATCCATCCAAACTTTAAGTTAATAACAAGAAGCATCTGACTGATGCTGCCATCCTTAGAGAAGAATTATACCATTTTATTCTTGCTCTGTTTTGTTGGTATTATTTATTGTGAAACACTTTGTGATTAGTACCTTGAAATGTGATGTGTAATATTTATTTGCTTGTGTACTTACAGTAGTATGAATTGTTCTGGCACATGTTTAGCCCACAGGAGCTTTCAAGTCCAAGAGTTAGCATTTAGATATTTAGCAACATGCAGGATTTTATGTTGAGGGAAGATTACTGCGGGAAACGGCTTAACACACATGCAGGTCCAATGTCATGTTACAGTTGTAGCACATTGAGTGGATTTGCTTGATCAGTGACTTAAAACTTTAAGTCTGCCGGCTCTTGGCACATATTCCCACCATTACTCAGACTTTTCATTAAATCTGTTTTGGAAAGTTTGAGACCGGTTTACTCCTAGGTGTCCGCAATCATTAGATGTAGAAGGAAGCGAAGAAGAAAATCTCACTCAAGATATTTTCCTGCGCGGCTGGTGTATCTGTGTATCTGAGTCAAAAGGAAAGTAAATGAGTGCTGCTTTATGACTTCTTTTCTGCAGCACTTTGGTCCCGTGGGTTTATACAACTTTGCAGAATAAATCACATCGAACACTCACAGTGAGTGGGACGAATAACGAAAACAAGAGGGATCTTTGCAACCTTTCATGTGAGCATTCTTAGCAAATCTATGTTCACTTCCCTGAGACATCACAAATTTCAGCTGCCAAGTTGGAGAGCTCATTAAAGGGCTGCAGCTACGGCGTATTAATTGGCAGAGACATTATCACAGTTTTGGTAAGGTTATGTGTTTCTGAACTAGGGATAACTAAATGTCTCATTTCTTGGCCTCTGCATAGCAACGTAAGTTTCATCTACGTAACTTTGACCCATCTCTCTGTGATTTCATAATTATTGACTAATTATTGGGATTCAACAGACCACACATCCAATAAAGGCAGTGATGTACTCCCTGGTATTTGTTAGTGCATGTGTTTGCATTCTTGTCCGGGATGACAAATGAACCAATCTCGCTTGCATGAACAGCACAACTGAAGAATGACTATGTGCGCAGTGGGGAATGTGTAAACCACCGCATCTGCAAATGTCCTCACTGGACCCCAGTGAGGTCTGTTGGGGTCCCTGAAGTTTTAAGATGTAATGGTTTACATGCACAGCTGCCAGCACAGCGGGACATCAGTCATAGTTATATTTGATTTGAAGCAAGTGGATTTTCCTCAAATTATTTATGTATGGCTCTGCTGGGCTGAAAGGTTTGGTTTTTAAGTCGTATAATGATAATAATCTCCAACATTTTCCCACATTTTTTGACAGACCGCAAGAGTTTCACAGTGATCCCCTGCAGTATGTCAAGAAGACAAGACCAGAAATACATGCAAAACATTCATAATCCTCAATATGTTGCATAAATAGAGATGGATGTCTCCACCCATTGGTTTGTGCACATGTTATGATTCAGCATTTTGGCTCTTTTTTATTTTCTGCAGATAAATTTATCTAGAAAATTTAAAGGAAAATGTAAAGGAACAAAGACTCACCAAAAAACATGAAACCCAATATAGTAATAAATCAATATAAACATAAAATAAAATTCAGTGTTTTATGAGAATATTCAACCATCTTTGTTTTGGTGATTTTTTTTAGTATATAAAGGTCAGCCATGGTAAAAGTCTTTAATTCAATAATATGTATAACATATATCTTTAAAGGAATGCGATTATTCTGTGTGTACATAAAATTTTTCCTGTTTTCTCTCCACCTTCGCATGCGAACTGACTTCGAGGACACATGATCACCCTGAAAGAGCCTTAACTGAACACGACACAATTTAAGAGTCAGCAGGTTTATGTGGAAAACAGGAGGCGTGCACCTAGTAACACATCCAGCAGTACTGGCGGTCACTTTGTTGGGGGCAAATACTTTCCATTAAGAAATTCATGAGCTTGTAAACAGCTCAGGTCCTGGGAAGTTACACAGTTACATCTGTGATGATAACAAGCCTGTTTGCAGAAATAGCAATCGCTTTGTTTTCGTGGAAGCACGAGAAGAACTCACTCTGCAGCGAGCTGCGAGGGCTAATCCTGTGACGTTAATCTGCTCAAACAATTTGCACATTTTTAATTTCCTTTTTCTTCTTCTTTTTTTTTTTTTTTTATCTTTTTAAATTTTTATTTGTTTTTTTTTTTTTTTTTTTTGGCAACTTT
>VUQR01018897.1:40746-73673 GCA_015108515.1 Hemichromis elongatus | reverse complement strand
TTGTGTGTGTGTGTGTGTGTGTGTGTGTGTGTGTGTGTGTGTGTGTGTGTGTGTGTGTGTGTGTGTATGTGTTTACAGATGATGTTTTGCCAAAAAACACTTTTCTGTTTCATGTCTTTTGGTGATTGCATGACCGATTTCAACACCGCACTTTAAAAAGGAAAAGATGAAAATGTCAAGCATGGTAATTTGACTACTAATTTTTATGATGCAAACATGCTTAAAGTTACTGAATTAGCTTTGGCCAGACACACTGTCTTGACACAGGGGAGAATCATTGCGCGAGGGGTTGTTCTTGGATAGGTGTTTCGTTTAGTGAGGAGGATTAACTATCTGCAAGCAGCGATGCAAAGATAAAACCCCTGCACTTAAATGTCTCAAGAACGAACAAGAAGAAACTTTGCTCAAAAAATATATATATAAAAATCCAAGCGTGGGTGCCACTTGGTGTTTTTAAAACATTTTTTTCTAACATTTGGTGAAAGAAGCTGAGTTTGAAATGGTTTGGTCTCTTTAGTCCTGTACCAGGCATGCCATTAAATGGTCTGTGTGGTTAATACAAATATCTGAGTACAAAGGCTTTCTAATTGCATTTAAAACATGCTCAGATTGCTTACCTAATGTGTATTTGTACTCCACATATATAATCCAGATGACACCACACACACACACACACACACACAAGGCTCCCAGGGCTGCAGCAGCAGTTTCCAGATTTCTGCTATGAAAAGACATTTTAGCTTTCAAAAATTAATTTTATCCATGAAAATATTGAAGAAGGCTGTAAAATAACAAGCAGGCTTCCCTCAGTTTGGTAAAATTACATGGCGAAACTGCAGCGTCCTCAATCTAAATTTGGTTGTTTCTGGCTAAGGTGAACTTGTTTGGCAGAACAAATTGTAATAGTTCATTTTATGAGTTTTCAGGAGACAGTCCCTTGGGAAGACAGACGAGCAAAATGTGTGGGAAGCAAGAGATGGAAAGGATAAAAGGTCAAAATTTACTCTTATTTGGATGCTTTTTGGTCCATATGAACAGGCACGCTTGTGGAGTAAGTGAACCAGTATTTCTGGTTAATTTGCGGTAATAGGTTTTTCTCAAAACAGCCAAAATTGAAAACATTATGGGATCACACCCCACGTTATCAGACCAAAACTGTGCGGTTTTTCTCATATTTGTAAAATGCCAGTTTGTTTGTTGCGATTTGTCAACCTGTAACCGCCAGTCACGTTTGAGGCGGCGTGTATTTATGTTTAAAGTGATTTGTGTTTGAACTGATTTACGTTTAAAGTTGTTTATGAGTTTAAAGTAACCATTCGTTTACAGTTGCTTAGTGACCGACGGCCGTTGTCAGTATAACTGTGACAGCTGTAACCGCATCAGATTATTATAACTGTTGCAACCGATGAGGCCGAGCTGGTAAGTCCTGTTCTGTTAAAGTTATGGATGAGTTAAAGTTATATACATGACTGCAATCAAACTGTACCGTCATTGATGGGAATGTCTTATTGATGTTGTATGGTTGTTTCATTCGTGTCTTTCAGTTAATTACCTTTTGGCTTCTGGCAGAGTTCTGATTACTGTACTGTGCTGTAGTTTGTATTCGTGAAAATAAAACTCGGAAAATCAGTAATTGGGTGTCTGAGCCTGAGTAAGACACAGTCACATCAGTTGTAACACTCCCTGACGGTGGGATTTTGCTAAGTTAGTAGTTAAAGATAATCAGCTTGGTAAAAAACCGTACAAAAACCATCATTGAACCCATTGTGATTTCAGCTCCACACCTGCAAGGCTTCATGACTGAACTCGAAAACAGATGTGAAGCTATAGTTGAATATAAAAAAATATCTATGTTTATAGAAGGATGACCGGACATAAAGACAACTAAACATATAACACCTGCTTTACCTGCTGCCGTGGGTGTAGGGGTAGCTTGCGATAGTTCCAATACTGTATTTTGTTCGTGTTGTTGATCATACACCAACGCATGCTCAAACACACAAACACCAACAAAGGCATGCTCAGGTAGACTCACAAGGCAAAAACAACATAAAGTAAGCTGTTGTGGTCAGCAATTACTCTATATCTTTGCAAACAATGATGATATCAAGTGTTAGTTTCCACTGTAATATAATATAGACTAAATATAGACACATACTGTGGGCATGTTGCTGACGTCAGCTTCATTCAGTAGAACCGCTCAGTGTTTTAAGCTTGAATAACCTTGAACAGTACAGTGTGTTAAAGCCTTCCTGCAACATGAATGAAGGAAACAAGAGTAGTTATGATGTAAACAGCACTGTCCAAAACAACTTTGAAATCCATTTATGAAAAAAGAGCATATTAACATTTCTTAGCAACCTGACCTTTTTAGTTTAGTTTAGTTTTTTAGTCTTATCAAACTTCCAAAGTCTTCTAAAGCCTGTATGATGCTTAAAAATATGCAAATGGTTATAATGGCTTGCTTAAGTCATAAAATATAGTCCCAAATCTAGAATTATCTGGATTCTCTTTTACTCTGCATGTTTAATCAGTGAAAACAGGTGATTGAAGCTATCTTGAAGCTATCTTGAAGCAAAAAGAGAGAGAGAGCGAGAGAGAGAAAGAAAAGGCTTTGTGTCCATGTTGGAACAGTTCTGCATCTAAGCCCTGTGATGAGCACCTGACCCTTCTTCCCACCTGTGTGACCCTGTCCGTCTCCACCTTGTTCCCCAATTGGAGCTACCCACCCTCTCCCTGCCATGTATGCAAACAAGTCAGGATTTCGTTTGGAAGGAAGTGGAATGTTTTTACAGGGAAGTTTGGAATTAGTCAACCATTGCGCGATTTTCATTCCATTTCTCAGCAGCTGCTTTCCAAAGGAAGTCCCATTTCTTTCTTGCGTAAGTAAGCCAGCACCAGTGTGGATTAATGAGCTTTAGCTCATGCAGAAAAAGCAAACCGGGATCTGTTTCCAGCAACTGCAGTACAGAATGTCCATGACTGAATGACAGAAGGGTTTGGGAGGAAAGACTTTCTTCTCCTGCTACACAAACAGTTTTGTGGTGAATTATAGTATTTATCTTTTCACTGCTTGGAAGTCTTTACCGAGCAGTGAAATCTGATCTTCAAGTGTTTGTCTATTTTTGTCTATATAACCATGTCACAAATTTGGCTTGTCACTCAACCTGTTGCAAATCTCCTCTCGATGCCAGTGTTAAATATGGAGGTGTGAACATCATTAGTGCAGATATCATCTTCAGCTCCTGAGGTGACCAGTACCTATGGTGTAAATGTACCCTTGAGCCAGTTCATGGCCCCTTATCGCACAGTGTATCTTTTATCATGAAGTACACGAGTGTGTGACAGGGAGAGATGGACATTTCTTTTCCATGCAGGAGATCCCCAGGAATGTTCCTGTTTTTTCGTAACCCGGATGAGAAGCCGTTGATAAAAAGAGTGTGTGGGCGCCAGCAGGGAAGGTGACATTAGCGACAACTCAGAGGAAGAGGAAGTCAATCAGCAGAGCAAGAGAGAGAGAGAGAGAGAGAGGACAATAGTGTGGCATGAGAGGAAAGCCAAGCAGGGAAAGCGGGAGTAAAAACACACACACACGCACGTTATTTCTGTCAGCAGGTCATGACAGAGTGCAGGACTGCACAAGCATGCATCTGTCCTCACTTAGGGATGGCATGTGTCTGCTCATTAAAGTGCATTTGCATGTGTGTGTGCACTCACGTGTAGGAGTTTGTGTGTGGGATCAAAGGGTTGTCTCATTTGCACCTGGTAGGACCATGCAGCAGTGACTCAGCAGTGACGAGTGGCTGTGGCTGTGTTCCCTGTCACACAGCTCAAAGTTGTGTTAACCTTTAAGACAAAAGGCTGTGACGCGTGTGGGCTTCAGCTAATCCGGTGAGGAAAACCCATCTGAATGTCATGTATTCTTCCAGCAGCTATTGAAATCAGATTTAACGCATGCGGTTTAGGTCTCTCAGGAAACCATTCAGCAAGTCTAATCGAACTGTAGGGGAAATTTTGGTCACTGGGAGTTATCTGGCAATCAATTGCTAGAACAAAAGTAAGAAAGCTCAAATTGTAAATGTTGTAATTTTAACTGGCAATTTTTATGCAGACTACAATTTAATTGGATAATGAAATCAACCACCTATCCAACTATTTTCTTCCATCCATCCATCTGCTTATGCAGTTCACGGTCATGGGGTTCAGGGAGAGGAGGACTTGGGCAGGTCACCAGTTTATGGTAGGGCTTTATATAATTATATTATTGAAAATTATTCACTGCCTAATGTGTTTCTGACTTTAACTTCTCTTTAACTTCTTTGTTCATCATTTTGCTAAAGTCCCAATGTGCCTGACATGTCCTCACTTTTTATGAAAACATCCAATGGCCATGAATTCAATGTTCAGCCACTACAAAGCAAAGAGGAATGAATGCATCACTGGGGTACCCATTGTCCTAGAATTTATTATTTCAGTTTACTGACCTTGTCAGAGCATATTTCTCTGAAATACCTTTGTTTTTGTTGTTGCATCGGTACATTTATTTAAAGGAGGCCATCTTTCATACAAACCTGGGTGAAATAAGGGACAGGTCAATAAGCTAGCTGTGATGGAGGTCACTACAATGGGAGTGTGTTGTAGGTCAGTATTTAAACTCTGCAAAACAAGATGGATTGCCATGAAATTTTCTTTTGACATTCATGATCCCCTTTCAAAGTATTTGAATGTCTTTAGTAATCCTCTGAATTTACCTCTAGCTCCAGCAGATGCCAAAAGAAACCATTCTGGTGGTTTCTTTTGGCATATGGTGGGAGTTTGTCAGCGGTTCATCAATCATTTGGTTAAAAATTAAGTTCCTGCATTGCTTTGGCTTCTGACACACTATTTAATTTTTTTCATTTATTTTTAACTTTATTTGTAAATAAAATGCTTTCTTGTGTGCTTCAGCTGTACTTTATGTTTAGCGGTATTGGGCAAATGTTAGCATGCTAACATGCTAAAGTAAAACTGATATGGTCCACATGACACCTGCAAAACATCAGCACTGTCACAGTAAGCATGTAAATGTCTACGGGAAATCTATATTCTGACTTACAATGTAACCAGAAACCCCTCTTAACCCTACACCGCAAGCTTCCACGCCGTTCAGTCGTCGTAGGCTACGTCAGCCCGTCATGTATTTTTATTTCTTGAGAGGGGTAATGTCAGGTTACGGGGAAGGTTACGGCAAAGGGTTTAAAGGAGTTTCCGGTTATGTTGTAAGTTATGGTGAACTTACATGTTAGGGATGCGGATTTCCCAATGAAGCATAATTCCGACATAAAACAGATAATATAACACTTAACTACAATCTAAGTTCTTTATAGCTACATTCTTGTCCAGATTAAACTTCTCAACTCCCACGCTTGGCATGATGGAGCATAAAGGTGAGACAGTCCTCCTTCCAATAAAATGCTGCAGGAAGCAATCTATGCATCGCTGGTGGAGAAATTTCACAGGTTTTTCAGTGGAAGAGTTCAGGTTGCAAATGTGATGAGTGCCTTCCTTTCAAGTCAATGATGTCATCTGGATTGGATCATCAAATTGGGCAACAACTGTAATTCCACACCTGAAAAGCAGCCTTTCAAGCTGACTGTGAACGCGACAGCTCCCCTCTCTTTTTTAAAAATCTTTTTTCATGTGGGCATGCTGTTCTAGTCTGGTCTGTGGGGAGGAAGAGATAAAGTTGTTGTTCAGTGACTAAATCAAAAGCCTTTAACCTGCTCTTACAGACCGCACAAGTAGCTTTACAAATTTTGTGAAAGACAGGCGAGGTGAAACAAGAGTTTGATGTTTTATTTAATTGTGACTAGTAAGCATAAAAGTGCACTGGAAACCCACAACAGAGTGACTGTGAGCTGCATTTGGTTTACAAAAAACTTTCACAGGTACTGTAGGAAAGGTGATTCACCAGTCTCTATGTGACCACAGGATTCAGAGAGCTGTTAGGACCTCTGTATTTGAAGAACCCCATACCCCTGGGGTAAACTACATCATCTTTTTTCACATGTTTACTCAGACCACCCAAATGCTATCCAACAGCAAATTATGATTCCTGATGTCCACCCTCAAACTAAAAATGTTGCCTAACTTTTTTTAGAAAGAGGACAGAGGGATAAACAAAAGTACATTTCATACTGGTGGTGATGACAGCCTGTTATTAGGGTACTCAGAGCCATGGCTGGATTAACTACCTTGGAGGCTTTGGGATAAAGATTTCTGGTTGGGCCCTTGTTGAACTCTGCTGTACACTGTAACAAACTGTTACAATGCTGCACTACACAAGAAGCAATTTACAGCAATGTCTCAACCAGAGACCATAGAACTATGGGGGAGAGATATTTTAATAAAATAACTTCCACCTGCATGGCATTATTACTTCTGTAAATAATTAACTTAGCTAACAGAGCAGCTGAGCATGTCTATTACATGACCAAGTGCAACCAATGCTTGGAGGGCTGATTAGAGCTGAGCAGTAAATGAATTGACTAGGCTGTGAGACACCCAGGCTTTGGTTACCTAGGCAACCACAGCCTGGAACATTAGCTAGTGACCAACTAGCTTCAAAGCAATGTGCAACAAGCTAATTGGTCCCTGTGCAATAGCTTAAGACAACTGAAAGTCTGACAGAAAACCTTTTCCCATTAGGAACATTATTATACTAAAAAGAAAAAGGGCAAATTAATTGCTGTTTCCCATTAATTGCTCAATATACTGTAAATGGCGTTGCATGCTTGAGGTTGGTTAGATTCTTTCAGAACCTGCAAATATAGAAAGTTATTTGCAGGTGATGTGAAAATCATTTTAAACCAATGTCACCTTAAACAAGCGGTGATCAATTAGAAAATTTGCCTATTTTTTTGGAAGATTATTTAGCACTGGAAACACACGACAAATTGGCAGTTGATATTTTCATGAAGTTTTGTAATACTTTCATGTGCGCTGTGTTGTATCTGACAGAGCAACTGATAATGAGGACTGTTGTAACACAGCAACATGAGTCTTATGTGACTAAATTTAACAATAGCTTGCTGGAAACCCTGTTGACAGTATTTTTTACCATTAAGATCTGTATTTACAGATTTGCAGGTGTCAGCATCTACTTTCTATACAACTTCTATAAAGTTGATTACTTACAGCGAGTCCATTGTGCAAAAATGATCACATTGCAGAGTGCATGTGACTGTACCGTCTCTCACCAATCAAAATCAAGTTGGGAATGTCTTTAAGATTTCCACACTGTCAATAATGGTGAAAGAGAAAACTTTAAAGAAGACAGTTTCTGTAACCTAGCAACAATAAGCATTTGAGAGAGGTGCTCAAAGCCTTGTGTGATTCCAGCACACACAAAAAAGCTACATGTGGACAAAAAAACCTTCTAGAAGCAAGTCTTGCAGTATGACAGACGTCTTCTGTAGCTCATAATCTGTCCTTATAACTCTTTTCCCAGATGCGATTCCCAGATGTGTTCCGAGTCCATCTAAAAGGTTCGATCTGTTATATGCTGAGAAATGGAAGACAGTCTATTTATTGTGTACTAATTCATTTTATTATTTATTTTCATAAATAACAGATTTATTTTATCAGACTTTATTTAAATTCAGTTTTTGTAATTCAAGTAATGAATAAATGCAAAGTGAAGAATTAAAACACTCAGCATTCAGGGTCAGCTGATCCAGCCTAACTATAAGCTCTATCAAAAAAGGAAAGTTTTAAGCTTAATATTAAAAGTAGATACAGTGTCTGTCTTGCAAATCCAAACTGGGAGCTGGTTTCACAGAATAGCAGCCTGAAAACCTCCCATTCTACTTTTAAATACTCTATGAACCATAAGTAAGCCAGCAGTCTGAGAGCAAAGTGCTCTATTGGGGTGATACGGTATTATGAGATCTTTAAGATAAGATGAGGCCTCAGTATTTAAGACCTTGTATTAGAGGAGAAATTTAAGTGGGAGCCATTGAACAGAGGCTAATATATGAGAAAATATTCTTTCAGACAGGGAACAGGGAAACCGAAATGGAAAAGCAAATATTAAAAAGAGTCTGATATTTTGTGGCTATGGCTTGCTGGACAGCCATGTGGTATTAGCCTTTCCCAGTGTGTCCCAAGTTAAAGTAGGTAATAAAAGTAGCACTGAGCCACCTTTCCTTAAGAGAATTTTACCTGTTCTCATTATTGATGTTATTTATGTGACACTTTACTCTGTTTGTAATTTCCATAAGCAGTTTACAAAAACCAGAAATAAACAAACATGTAAGTATTTTAAATTATTTTCTTCTCTTAGATGTACTTAGACCTGAGACAAAAATCCAGAAATGTCTGATATTTAGACATAAAAATCAGTTACAAATTTTTAATTATTCGACATAGACCAAGATGATATGCAATTAACCTTGCTTTGGGTGCCCCCAGGGGTCTGAGACTCACTTTGCCCAGTTTATAAAATAGCTTTGAATAGAGTTCATATTCAGGGTGTTTCCCATCAGCAAATGATGAAGATGTCTCTGAACTCTGGGTGTGTGTAAATAGATGTTTGACAAAGATAATGAAGTCAAGATGAGTGGAAAGTTGAAACAAAACACCAAGTCACCTACTGTTCTGTATATGTAGCCCATAATTCCCGGCTACACCCGTGTTGTGCACGCCAAAGACAATCAGTCCCTCCCTGCTGCCATCGAGGCTGCTCCTTCACAGGGTGAGAAAAGGTCCCGGCTTTGCTTGGCTTGAGGTAAGCAGCAGCATCATAAATTCAATTTTGAAATAACAGAATCCAGGATATCCTGTGGTTAACCACCAAGGCACAGATATCCGATTCTCTAACCAAAAGGACAACCCTTGTCTGTTATCCTGTCAGATAGCTGGAATATGGATGTCTTAGGAGATTTCTCAAAAACAGAGAGACTCCAGATGCGCGCTGCAGCGAAGAAATGTCACATATTTAACAATTACGACTAAACTTTTGCAGCCGGTGGGAACATTTAAAGCAAAATTTGACACCTTTCACCCTTTTATTTCTATAAAACACGTCACAACCTTGTTAGTACAGGTGTGTTCATGCACGTGTGTCATATCCTATACTGAAACCAGTGCGTGATACAAGGTGAAACTATAGCGGCCATGGAGGCCCAGCCCCGACTACACAATGAAGACATCCTTAGAGATGGCCTGTGTTTACTGTAGGGTTGTCAGGGAGTCCTCCACCTACATGGCAATAAGGAAAGACATTATTTACTTTGGCTGGACAATGATGGCTCTAATCAGATCCCCATGATGTGTATACACTGTTTGGCCTATCGCCACCCATTTCCAGTTTCTGTTCACCTTTCACCTCCTCGCCTAACGCCTCCCTGTCATCTTATAGAAACATTCTCTATGGTTGCCTGAGTGCCTCAGTTTAAGGAGTACAAAACCCAGAAATGACACCCAACTTAATTTGAAATCTTCAGGTATTTGCTCTGAATTTGTTAGAGTAAACTGAAATTAAAATTTCTGTCTCCATATGCACAGACACATATCTCTCATGCTAAAACCTTTCACAGGCCGCGTGTGTAATCGTGTTCTCTCCATTTGCCTCTTCCATTGTCATTCCTGCTAACCAGCATGTGAAAAGAGTTCAAGATAAAGTAGGTCACTCAGGTTGGGGGAAACTGTCATGTCTAATTGTCACATCATCTCTCTTATCTGATCTGGCGAGGCTGTTATTGTAATGAAATACCAGTGGAGATGAGCCAGGAAAGGAGAAGATTACACAGCATGAGCCATTCATGGCACAATCTATCCCTTCATTGCCCTGGGTTTTCCACGCAGTGGGTCCAGGAAGTATGGTGGGGCATGTGAGGGCTGGATGTGGGCTGGAGGAGGAAGGCAGGAGAGCTGAGGTAACCACTCTGATAAGTCGATGAATCTCTGCACTGCTTTGTGTTCTGACATGACAACCCTGTTGTGAATCAGCGCCACAGAGTTAAGACACAACAAAGGACGATTATTTTCTGAGACGGAAGAGTCAGGTTCCACCCTTTTGGTACTTTAATGTGTGGATGTGAATTTTAATACATCGTCACAAGACTGCGATTAATGAATAACACATTATCATTATAGGGTCAGTTTTGCTTGCCAAAGCCAAATCAGGGGCTTGCTTCTCTCATCTGCTGCTCACTCTGGTAGCTCGTAGAAACTCTTGAGTTATCATAATGCTGCCCTTTAGTGCCCTACCATGGTTTTACATGGAACTGCAGTACTTTATTTTCCCTGATTATTTTACTTTAAAGCAGAAAGTCAGTTGTTTTTACTTCAATACCAGCGGTGGATGATTTAAGATTATCTTCAGGCTGCAGAAACCAAGAAATCTTTGTGATTTGAAAAATACACTTGATCTTGGTTTCGCAGTATCGTTTACCAAAATTACAGGAGAGTTTGTACTGATTTCAACTGTTTAATGTCCAAATGTCAACAAAATATTTGGATCTGGAACTGATGCTCTTTTTTTTCACATTCCAGTTCAGATTAAGGAAGCGATTAGTGGTTGCGTGTAATGGAAAGCAATAGTAGTGATTTAAATCGTGGTTTGGATCGATTGACGGGTATCACTCGTGTCTATTAGGCTGAGGTTTGTTTACAGATCCGCCAAAGCTACATGGAAGACAATCAAAAGAGGCCCCTCGCTTTCATTGTGCCAAAAGCTATCCTCTTAAAGAAATGTGAAGTAGTGTGGAAAGCCATCAGAGTTGACTTTTCTGGTGGTTTTATTTGATTTGCATGACTCGCGGTTCCACTGTGATGACAGTTCAGCTGTGATGTTTTATTTCTTTGCTTGCCTCTGGCAGCAATGTATCTTTTGTTTGATCCCTCACAGTTTTTAGGAAGGACATGATGCTTGAGCCGCCGGTGCCCCTCTCCTCAAGTGCTGTGGGTGCTCTGCTGATCATCTCGCCATCTGAGTCGTGGTTTTGGTCACGCAGTTGTCGAGCACGGGCAGCAGGTACTGTGATGAAGCGGCTGACAACGTTGATGTGGTAGCTGCGCAAAGCCAGCAGCTTTCTAACACAGAGATCAAAGACACTGTTGAGGTCCTTGCAATCCTGCTGCTGGACAAAACTCCTCAGGGACGGTTGCAAAGAGATGTCATTGATCAGTTTCTTGTGAAGAGGTGGCATGTAGTCCCTCATGTAGATTAGAAAGGAAGCTGGAGAAAAACAAAAGCAGCGATTTCTTTATATTCATCTCTGGCACAGATGGGATCATTTTATTGACAATTCGTCTGGCATTTTACCACTTTTTGGTTCATGTTTGACTCCCAGAAGCTCGTCAAAACAGTGCAGCAGACTGCTCTGTGCAGCACTCCCTCCTGAATACCTCATCGGCGCTGTCTGGACCCCTTCATAAACCAGCCCATTTGGCAGACACGGGTTGTCTTTCCATCTAAGTATGATTATGTGACATGGGCACGCACATAGGTCTCAAAAACATGTTTCACTTTGCAACTATGTGAATCAAGTGAAAACAACAATAGATTTCTTTACCCAGACAGGTAGATCCTCATAATGCCATAGAAGACTGAAGGGTCCACGTGCACTTAGGGAAGAAAGGAAAAACAGTTGTTAATGGAATTAATTTTACAATAATCATGAAAAGAAAGAAAAATGAAAGAATTTAATCATTTACAATCATTAAATCATTTTTTTTCATTATCAGTGATCCTTTCCCAGCTGACTTTGGGGTCAGATGCTTGAGGACAACACGGTTCAACGTTTCAGTCATTTACAAATAACTCTCTCTCTAATTAAAATGACAAAGATTCAGGGCATGATACCTGTGTCAAACATCATTCAAATGTTCTGAGAAATATGCTGAAAGCAAACAAAAAACAACTGTGATCTTTGGACCCTCGGTTCCCACTGCATTGCAAACTATCCTAAATTATTCAACTGCATAGGGATAGAAACACTTTTTGAAACACAGTTACTTTACCAAAAAACCATACATACTGTTTAAACAAGACAGAGAACAGGTTATGCATTTCACCAAGATAATATCACATCATATTCCATACATATTAGAAAAGCAAGACCAGAGTTAAACAAGTTCATGTCCTGAACTCACTCTAACCCTGTCTACATCCCAGGCCTGCTAATCATTAAAAATGTTTAGCATATTTAAAAAACAGCACTTGTTTTTCAGATGAATGCATGACGCAAGAATTAGATCATCTTTAGCTTTCTAATCTACATTAACTGGTCTCCAGCTTAGTTAGTCTTGATGCAAGACCGATGTAAACCTGTCACATCTTTCTGGTATCACATTTGAAATGCATTTATATTTTAAATAAAAAATATTTTCAGCTTTAACATTTAATATTTATTATGAAATATAATGGTTACAATTTATTCACACTAGTAAATTTGTTAGTTCATGCCGTTCTTTTTGCATAACCTGCAAACATTTTTGGAAATGAGTGTAATACATTTAGGGCTTACATCTAAATAAGTACCTCGCATCAGTTTGAGTGCGTCAGTCATGTCCTCAATAGACCGACTGATGATCTCCAAGCCTCTGGTCACAGCCTCAGTGTCACCACACCTCACACCATTGATCACCGTGGGAATATTCTGCAAAGCAGTGGCTCTGTTTGAAATGTCCTCGCTTTAAGGGCGCCCTTATATTTGCCAGTTAACAACAATCATCAAGTGCACATTTTGGGAAGTTTCCTATTTTTAATGCATCTTCACCTTCACTGCAGGAACTGCGGCCAGCTCCACCAGCAGAGTGACCAAGAAGAAACCTCGTGCACTTTCTCCACCCGGGAGGCTGACCAACAACTCCAGATTTCTGTTTGACAAATGTAAGCCAGTAAACTTTGTGCACATTATAGTATAATAGTACATACTGGATTATATTGTGTGCAGAAACGGTATTTTACTCACTCAATGGTGAAAGGCCTGGCACAGCAGATATACAGATGGACATGAAAAACAAGACATATTTATAGACATTTGCTGGGTTTACTCAAACTGCTGGCAGGAGATTAGCGGCCTTACCCGTCAGGATCTTTTCTCTTCCAGTTAGCCAATACTGCATCTGCATGTGTGATAATTGGGGGAAGCCCTAAGCGCTGTGACAGCTCCCAGTATGGAACAGCCAGATTATGCGGCAGTATCTTAAAAGAATATCAAAGAGAAATCCGTTATAATAACTGAATCATGTAAGGTAACATGTAGCAGTCAGAAAACAGGAGGCAAAAGAAAAACAGACAGTTAGTTACCTCAACTGTGTCTTTCTCTCCCTCCTCCCAGACGTAGCCCATGGTCATCATGCTGAGGGCCAGGTGGGCCAGTCGTAACTCTTTATGTTTCTGCAGAAACTTGCTGCTCAGCAGTGGCATCTGGTCAGAAATAACTGTACTGAGCAACTGCTCCACAATCATCATGAATGCTTTTCATTATAAATACCTTGTTAATACGGGAGCGCAACTCGTGGGACTGCACAAGCTCCGGGATTCTCAGGGCGATATCCATCCATGGCTGGTAGTAAGGTGGAAGCTCTTCCTTTAAATGCACATCATCAGAAAATGTTAATGTTGCTCAGTACCATTTAACACAACTTTAGCTGGTGTTAAATGCAAACAAATCCAAGTTCATGTTGTCCTCAAATGGCAAAGCAACAAACTCACTAAAATCCAAACGCTCAAGGGGCTCAAAATGAAATGGTCACAACTTATAAGTATTTAGGTGTCACGTGTGTATTTAAAACACACATTGAAAGGCTTGTGACCAAGAAGGACCTTAACCTATTAAGTTTCTTTTTTAGGAACTAATTCTCCCATCCATCACTGTGCTTCATGCTTTATTTCTGGCTGTGCAAATTGTGACATTGCTGTTCACTGTATGCTGCTAAATGGCTGTTTCTATGTGCAAAAATGTGATTTTGTAAATGCCTTCCAGGAATAACACTCACTTCCTTCCAATTTGTTTGTCTAAATCAATACTAAAGTTAACATTTTTATAGCAGCATTTTTTGGCCATATAAGGATGAGTGTAATTGGAAATTCTCATTAAAGGTTTGTTTTTTAAGTAATACGATGTGAATAAAATTTGTTACATCACAAACTTGAAACAACCAAAGATAAAATAACACAAACGGGACTTCAGAAGAGTTTTTAAACGTACCAAAGGATGTGGAAGGATGAAGCCGAGTTCCTCTGACACATGGTAGGACTCCAGAGAGAAGAGAGCTTCGCTCTGGTCTGTTTCAGCAGAAGCCATAGAGAAAACAAGGCAAGCACCAAAGACAGCAATGATCTTCTGACTAGCTGAATGATCCCAGAGACCCCAGCCTGGCTGGACTCGAGCACAAAGGTATTGCTTACACAACCTTTATACCTGACTTCTGCTGTTGCACAATTCCTAGTGTAGAAAATCAATACTTCACTTTGTGAATCATTTAGTATGAGATAAATAATCTGTGTCGTTGATCTGTAACCGTGCAAGCTTTTAAAATTCAAAGAAACGTCAGCCAGATGAGATGCTCTGCATGTTGTAAATAAAAATTTTTAAAAAACTGTTTTCCCACATTTCCATTGCAGGTTATTATCAGGAATGTAACTGATAACAAACAAGGAACACATATGTTGGTTTTACAAAAGCTGAATCATTTGTGTTTTTCAGCCTTTTGTTTAAGCACCTTTTGAAAGCAGATTCATCTTAAACATTAAATATGTTCATAACGTGCATGCGCATGTCTTTTTCAATTTTTAATTCATATCCTGAAGATAGCACGTTCTTTATGTTTTTACTGACAGCTATAGAAGACTACTCCTTAAACACAAGCGCTATAAAACATTTTATGCCGTGTGGCTTTTTATTTCATTTGCGTATTCAAATATGCAAATCTTTCACGTGTCTTATTTTGAAGGGACTTTCTCCTTTCTCTACCCTCTATATAAAAGAGGATTACCTCAAATGTAGACCGCCAGCCTCACCTGCTGGAGGAGACGGAACACTGCAGTTTCCTTAAACCAAACCAAGCACTGCACAGTGTATTTGCGTAAACAGTAAATGAAGTTAATGAATAAGTCTAGTAATACTCAGTGCACCAGAACACCAACAAACCGGCATTTCGCTTTGCGAATTGTCACGTGTTTTGGACATACTGAATAAAATGAACCCGCAATAGGACATTAAACTGTTGGAGAAATTTCTTTGTTTAAAATCAGCACAACGAGCTGATTTCTTTCTGAGCAACTTCACGTCAGCTTCGGTACTGTAACATTTGCAAGTCGGCGTAAAGGTCAACTGTAATTTGATCCTCTTGCTTTTGAAACATAGTTAACAAACACCAGACTGCATTGTTGTGCTCTCTAACACAGACGACAAAATAACTGGAACACTGAGCGTCAGTAAATATTTCCTGATCTGAGGCCGAGGAGCAGTCTGTCAGGGAGCTGGAGTATAAGGAAATGCTATTTCAATGACAATGCAAACTCTCTTTTAGTAGGCCTTACACTTGAAAACCATGGCTGTCAGTACCAATGAGTGGTAAGTTACTTTTTTCTTTTGTGTGTGTGTGTGTGTTAAATCACTGAACACTTCCCCGAACTGTTAAACAATAGCTAGACTTGCTGCCAATTACACCCATTGATATGTTTGTTGCAGTTAAATAGCTGCCATTAGCTAGCTGCTGACACTGAAGGATGATGTGCGGTAATCATGATAAATGTCAAGTAAATCCAGGAGATTCGATGAGGTGACTGTGATTCCATGAACACACTTGTTTTAGTGCTGAAAATAAATACTTTAACACAAAACTGATGAACGGCGGTGACTTAAAGAGTCTAGTAGGTATGTTGGGTCTTTATTGCTAAGTAAGAAGCTACAAACAGCATCACTGTGTTGGTACTATGAAAGAAAAACAATTGAAATTTGGGAATTTAAAAGTCAAACTACGTGCTTGTGACACTGTAGTGATAAGGAAAATGTTAGTCATATCAATTAATGTGAGTCATACCAAAAGATAAGATGTGCTGGAGTATCCTGGATTAAATGCTGCTCTAAAGGCAAACTGCACCTCATCACAACCTGTCTAAAAGAGACAAATTAGTCTGCTTTAAAAAATTTATTTTTTTTTATATATATTATTGTTTAGGAGTTTTTGTTAGATTATTGTTTTTGTATTGCCTTATTGTTATGGGTTTTTGAAACTTCTTAATTTATTATTAATTAATTAATTAATTATATTGAGTAAAATCTAATTTCGCTGTGATGCTGCCACAATGACAATGACAATAACTCTCTTATGTCTTAAACATGCAGAAATTTATTCAGTTTTAGTCAAGTGTCCGACATGCCTGCAACCACTACCCGCGCGCGTGTGTGTGAGAGAGAGTGTGTGCGTGTCTTAGTGTACACATACATGCAAAAGTTAATCCCTGGTCTTTGTGCGAGTCCATCTGACCGACTCAAAGTGGACACACCCCTTCTTACACCACTATGATTAGAAGTGAGCTGATCATTCATGCTGAAGTCTGCTGCACACTTAATGTGTCCGAGGTCTCGTGGGCTGCATGATGATTTTATTCGTAACCTGGGATAAATAAAGTATAAATTGTAACGTATGAGTAGATCAGTGTTTTGTAATAAATAGGTTTGGGGGGTTTTTTTTCTTTTTTTTTTCCGTCTATGCGCCTGCCTATTATTAGCTACGGAGGCCATCCAGTAAGTGGAGGTGGCTCTATGACGGTCAGGGCTGCAGCTCTGCATCGCACCGTTAGACTTCACCTCAGCGTCCGCGTTTCTGCCACTGTCATCGTGCTCGTCGCACCGATCCAGAGCACCTTTCCTGAAACATCGGCTATTTCCAAGCCTCGTTCACCTCGCCTTGAAGATGAAGTTAAATACGAGCTGCCGTCAGGTGCAAGACGCATCCGATGGAGCCCTGCTTTTTATCTCGTTCATCGACCAACCCGATGCAGCACTTCCTTATGTTGCGGTAAGGATGGTCGGCGACCTTTAAGACCACAGCATCAGAGTGGTTTTAATTCGTTTATTTGGTGAGAGGAGGGTGGTTTTTGCGATGAACTCGGTACCGGATAAACAGGCTCAAGAGTCAGTGACGGGGCGTTACATAACGTGTAATGCAGCAGAGCCTCATGACTAGTGTCTCGGTGGTGGAGGGAGGCACTGTTCGGTCCTTCTGGTAGGGTATGCACGTTTTTATCATCCTTGTTATGGCAGATAAACGAGGCTCCTTAAAAATGTATTTTTAAGACGATCGACCTAAGGCACTGTTTGTTATATAGTATATCTGACCACATTAAAAAAAATCATTAATTAATTCTGAGTTGCGCATTGTAGTCTGTAACAGGAAAGGGCATTTGAATGAGCAATTGTAGGGGCGGGGTATCTCTATAGTATCAGACAGGCCCAGCTTAAGGTCAGACTGCGAGTTGTTTTGAAAGGTGAGAGAAGTCTATAGTGATGCAGATTATGCAGTGAATGAAGAGCTGGATTTTTTATGAATGGCTACAAAGTGACCATGAGGCAATGAAATCATAGTAACCCACGACAGTACTATTTAGAGCACTGTGTGAACCAACGTAAGCAAATGATAGAAAGTCCTTTTAGTATTAGAGCTGTAGAAGTTTTGCTTTAGAAAGAGAGCTGCTTTTTTTTGTTCTTTCTTGATGGTGGGCACTTGGCTTCCAGGTAGGGGTAGCTGACTTCATTCATAAGACAGCAGCACTATCTGAGAATATAAATATGAATGGAGGCTATATTCCCAGTGCTCTTACGCTTTCAAGAGATGAAGGTTTGTTATTTAATGATGTAAGCTCTGGATGTGTAAATTAAACATGACATGACTTGTGTTTCAGATGGTTCAAAATCAGGTTACGACACTATACAGTGTTGTTGTCACTATACGCCAAATCAAAAACTAGCATAATAGACAGAGGCTTGTCTGATATAGGGTGTAACACACTGACACCAACCACAGTTCCCTTGGAAACCAGAGCAGCGACCTAAACCGTCAGCAACCATTTTCAAGACACTGAAATAGTCTGTTTACCTATTCCTACCGTTTCATTTAAGGTGCATGCATGTATGCCACATGCATGAGGGCTGTAACGACTTAAGCTATAAGCTCTGAGGTATAAGGTTGGCTTGCTACGCTTGAGATGTAACGACATGGGGAAAAAAGGAAGGGAATTTGAGGTTTGGTGATGGTTGCTGTAATGCTCCTGTCGTATTTTGCACAGTGCTTTCATCTTTTCTAGATCAGGAACAATAAAAGGGAACTTGCGAATAGACACAAGGAAGTAACAAGGCCATCCCCTGGTAGCTCTGCAGGCAGAATTAGCAGTGTGGATGAAGCCCTGTCAGTGTCTGTCCCTGTAGCGTTCATAGCAGGTTAGTATAGGACTGAAAGTGCTAATACACAACTTTCTGCACACCTTTATATTCCGACAGGCCCCAGCTGACGGATTCTGATATGGACTATGAGAGACCAAACGTTGAAACTATCAAGTGTGTGGTGGTAGGAGACAATGCAGTTGGGAAGACCCGCCTTATCTGTGCCCGGGCCTGCAATGCCACCCTGACTCAGTACCAGTTACTCGCTACACATGTGCCCACAGTCTGGGCAATTGACCAATACAGAGTATGCCAGGAGGTGAGTAAAAAAGATCAAATTGTTTGGTTTCTTACTTTGATATAGAGAAGCTGAAGGTCGTACATATACAATTATTTTTTTTGGCTCCTCTCAGGTTTTAGAGCGGTCAAGAGATGTTGTGGATGATGTCAGCGTGTCACTCCGGCTTTGGGATACTTTTGGAGACCATCATAAGGATCGGCGTTTTGCATACGGCAGGTGGGAAAATGTGAAATTCAGTGCTCTTTTTCTGTCAGTTTCTTTTACCTTACCTTGCCCTCTGGTGTCCCTTTAGGTCTGATGTTGTGGTCTTGTGCTTCTCAATCGCCAATCCCAACTCTCTGTACCATGTGAAGACTATGTGGTACCCTGAGATCAAACACTTCTGTCCCCGTGCTCCTGTCATCTTGGTAGGCTGTCAGCTGGACCTGCGCTATGCTGACCTGGAGGCAGTGAACAGGGCACGGAGGCCTTTAGCTAGGTACTCAGTTTTGCATTTATCTCGCTGTATGCAAGAACCTTCAAGTTTCATGTCTGAAAGGTAAAGGTTACATTTTTTTCGAACCTGATTTGATTTACTTCTGATATGTTTCCTCATTTTTCAGACCAATAAAATCCAGTGAGATTCTTCCTCCAGAAAGAGGCCGGGAGGTGGCCAAAGAGCTGGGAGTACCATATTATGAAACCAGTGTTGTTGCTCAGTTTGGAGTCAAGGACGTCTTTGATAACGCCATCCGAGCTGCGCTCATTTCACGCCGCCACCTGCAATTTTGGAAATCTCACCTCAGAAATGTCCAGCGACCTCTCCTTCAGGCACCCTTCTTGCCACCAAAACCTCCCCCACCTATAATTACTGTGCCACCTCCCCCTACCACCACAGAGGAGCATCCAGCCGGTCTTCTGGAGGACCCACACTGTGCTGATGTCATCCTGGTCCTGCAGGAGCGACAAAAGATTTTCGCACACAAGATATACCTGGCGACATCCTCGTCAAAGTTCTACGACCTCTTTATTATGGACATGCAAAACGAGGAGACAGAAAAGCCCCCTCGGGGTCCGATCTCTGGGCGAGAGCTGCTGATGCGTGCTGCAAGCTTTGATGTTTGTGAGAGCAGCGATGATGGAGACAGGGCCAACCTAAGGGCCTGCACTAGTGACGGCACCTTGAAAGACTCAGAGGTCAGCCGGCGGGGCAGGCTGCTCTCCTCCTGGAGCCGAGCATTTGTCAGCATCCAGGAAGAGCTCGTGGACGACCCCGTAACGTACAGCCCCAGGCCTATGACTGTAGTCCACATGGACCAGTCCATGCAGCTCGGTCCTTTTCGAGCAGTACTTCGCTACTTGTACACTGGCCAGCTAGATGAGAATGAAAAAGAGCTAATGCACATTGCACACATCGCTGAGCTGCTGGAGGTCTTTGACCTGAGGATGATGGTGGCAAACATACTCAACAATGAAGCCTTCATGAACCAAGAAATCACCAAAGCCTTCCATGTGCGGCGGACAAACAGAGTCAAAGAGTGCTTGGCCAAAGGCACTTTTTCTGGTGAGAGCAAACCATTACACGTGTTTGTTTGTCTGCACTGCTTGAAGTAGAGTGGATGCAGGTGTAACTGAGGTTTTACAATCTCTCACTTCTGCATTGCAGATGTAGTATTCAAGCTAGACGATGGAACGATCATGGCCCACAAGCCTTTACTCATCTCTAGTTGTGACTGGATGGCAGCTATGTTTGGCGGGCCTTTTGTTGAGAGCTGCACTAAAGAGGTGAGTCGAGGACAAGCTAAAATCAGCCCTATAGATAACACATATTCTACATAGTTCAAATTTTATAGTTATAGTTTATAATTACAGAAAGCACACTTGTGTAGCACATCTCAAATACACAAAGTGGCTTGAGTAGCACACCAATGGACTACGTGATGTGTGTAAAAAGTATAATTAGAGGACTGCAAATCTGCTGTAATACAATTACACTGGCTTTGTGATCCAAGTGTGCTGCAGTTCTCTGAGGCCTTCTAATTGTGCCTGATTCTACTATGAATGTAAAAGTGCTACAGATTTATAAAACAATTTTGTAGCTCATTTGGAATTGAGATGGTATATTTTCAAAGGATCCATTTCAGTGTATCAGATAGCTCTGCAAAGCTATATTTAGACTGATCACCATCTCTCTCTTGAATTTAAATATTTTTTTTAGTCTTATTGTGTGAAATGTTGTACAGGAGATTCCTCCTCATTCTTCCTCCCTCTGTGCACTTCTGCTGAAAACTTCAGTATCTGAATCATGTTATATTTTATATGTTTTCTGCTTCTAAGGTGCTGTTCCCCAACACAACTCGCAGCTGTATGAGGGCTGTGCTAGAATATCTGTACACGGGCCGCTTTTGTTCTCGGTCGGATCTGGATGCAATGGAGCTCATTGTTCTTGCCAATCGACTTTGCCTCCCCCACCTGGTTGCACTTACAGGTATTACATTTGGTATCATTTTCCTGTAAAGTACAGGATTGTATGACATGCAGCCGCAGTGTGTCCTTCCAAGTCGTTGCCTACAGAGAGCAGCTTTTATGTTTCTTTCAGAACTCTACACAGTAACAGTGCTGACGGAGGCGGCGATGATGGGGGCTGACATCGATGGAGATGTGCTGGTGTACTTGGATATGGCCCAGGTAATGTGACCTGCCAATTATTTCAGGCAGAGATTGTCCTTAACGCACTTATATAGCGCTGTGACAAAATTGATTTTATCTTTATTATTAATGAGGGCATTTCTCAGAGGGGACTTCTCTTGAGGCTGAAATAATTTTCACAGTTTTCACAATTAGACTGCCCTTACCTAGCTGACACCATAAATGGCAATGGATTTTTGGTGCAGTGAGCAACTGGGAAACAGGAATCATGCTCAGCACTGTAAATCGCCTTCATTAAGTTTCAAATGGGTATATTTTCCATTTACCCGGCATGCTCGTTTTGCAAAAGCCTGAATAGTTTTACATTTTTTTTGGTAAAATTCACCACTGAAACCCAAATATTGAAATGAAATTGCCTGCTATTTTTATTACTATACTACTGCCTACTTTACCTGACCAAAATAGAGCCAACAAATCAAACAGGCTAATGGAAATTAGATTTTTGTTTGTTTTTGTGTGTGTTTTCTCTTGTTGGTAAAGAAAAGAAAAGGGGGTAGATTTTGGGGAAAATATATTGGAGAAAGACTGTTATTATATATTAGTATCCTAAGAATTTGTCACTTTCGGCTAGTATGGCTAGCTGCCATACTAACTGCAGCATGCTAAAATTAGCATAGTAATGCTACCATGACTAAGCTTCTAAGTGCAGTACAAATTTACTTAATGGCTCTGGCACAAAAGTGTAAACAAGACAGATAGAATGTAAGGTCAACTCAAATGGCCTCTGTACCCTAAATATAGATAAGGGTTTTTTTTTTAAATATTTCTACCAATTATTGCTTTTCATGTCAGCAAACCCCAGCACTGCTTTTTATCTACAAAACTAAACACGGAGTGATGATTTATGACTTTGTGTGCTGATAGTTCCACGGTGCCCAGCAGCTCACTGGCTGGTGTCTTCACCACATCTGTACCAACTACAACAGCATCTGCCGGAAGTTTCCCCGAGATATGAAGGCCAAGTCTGCAGGTAACAAACATCTGATCAACCTTTAATGCTCTCCTCTCGTTAGTAGCGAACGCCAGTGTAAAACAGAGGGGAACTAAAAAAAAAAAAGATTGTCTTGAAAATATTTATTCTGATTCAGAGAACCAAGAATACTTTGAGAAACATCGCTGGCCGCCGGTGTGGTACCTGAAAGAAGACGACCACTACCAAAGGGCACGCAAAGAGCGCGACAAGGAAGACTACCTGTACCAGAGGCGGCAGTGTAAACGCAAGTGGCTCTTCTGGAACCTTCCTTCTTCCCCTAACTCAAACTCTCCATCTTCTGGCTCATCTGCAGTCATCTGACGGAGTGGTTAGGACAGGCCCACTCTGGAGCGCGTCAGTGTGGATGCAAGCTGTAAAAGCTCCAGTCAAACGTAAGCGCTGCTGGCTAGATATGCCCCAATTATTCAGGCACACAGTTACTCCTACTGTTTGCTTACCTCTGCAGTCAAACAACACTCCAGATTTCCAAGCTCAGCTCAGTCAAGCGGTCAAAGTAATGAGTTTTTTTTTTCCTAGATTTTTAGCTTGTTATACGCGAGACTCAAATCTCAGTGATACGAATCTTATCAGTATATCTGGCGCAAATATCAGCTCAAGTGGATTGTTGTGCGTTCCCCTACCCAAGTTTTACGTTTTAAAAACAGGACTCTGCTGGCACAGAACCTTTCACCCGTGGTCACAGTTGTCATCAGTTACCTCGAACTGATAACCAAGTGCTGCTTATCAGCTGCAACAACCAGCAATTAAACACAGAATTCAAGTCTCAGAGATATAACACTTTGCCCTTAAGTGTTTTTACAATCTACCAAACGATGTGTACAGTATGAGCTCATCAACAGGATTTTAAAATAGCATGGCCTACCTGGAAACAGTTACTCCAATCATGCCTATTATTATCGCGGATGCATAATGATAAGATACCGGCAACTTCTACTCATGTATATTTTTGTACAGTCATTCTATTTTTGAATGTTTGTGTACAGCTTGCATTGCTGAAGGCGATGCAAGCTGTACACAATCAACTTGTGATTTGTGGCCTCTTGTCAAAAAAGGGCTGTCGTTTACATGAATTGATTCAGTGTCCGGAGACACAAGAGATCCCAAATCAGAGAAAGAATCGGTCTTTTATGTAAAATGCCAGCAAAAACAAACCAGATCAATAATATTTACTACGTGTCGTTCGATGAGGATTTTTTTATTAGTTCTTCACTGAACGCTTCCACCAGTTTCCCACAAAGCAGCATTTCTGGAGCCGAAGAGACCACGTGGACTCTGTGACAGCGATGTTTATCTCTATCTCTCTTTCTGTGGTGGTGATTTAACCTTTGGAGATTGATCTCAATTGATTAGAGGTTGCAGTGGGATATGATAGAGTCGCGCATGCAGGAAGCCTCCTCACGGCCCTTCATGTGAAGTCATCAGTACATCTTCTACACACCCAGCACTTTTTGGACTCTTCTCTGCAGAGACACTCACACACAAGAATTGTAGTATTGGCCAGTATTGGCATCCTTTTGAACAGCTCTAAAGACAGTATGGGGTCATGACACACTCAAAAAGATCTTTATTATTTCTTTTAAAGGAACTGAGAACTGGCTGAATGGCTGAGATATTCAAAATGTTTCCAAATTAGTTGTGAAGAGGTTTCAATCAAATCATTTTTTGTTGATTTGTTTCGCACGCTTCACAGTATACGTTCAGAGCTGTCATCTACTGTTGTACTCGACTGTCAGAAGGGCTGCAGCATTTCGATCAGCAGTCACGGCGCTCAGTGAAGATGGGTAGAATTGTAAATTGTAAAAAAAAAATATATCAACTGCAAGTAACTTGCATCACTCTAATGTGCTGTTACCTAAAAATGTGCACTGCAGGCAGTGAGCAGAATTATACAGTATTACTGAGTAATACACACACTGAATACAGACTTGACTTATCGGACTTGCATTTAGTTACTGTGCAGCTACAAACTGTTGTTTAATACTCATTGTGTTTACCTCCATTATATATCTTGCTATACATACAATTTACAGGCAGTTCAAATATACAGTTGACTACTAGTAAAATAGGATAGTAAAGTAGACACATTGCATTATAAAGATCTACATTCATAAAACATGCTAATGCTATTTAAAAGAATCTGTTTCAGCATTTGCTTTTGAGACTTGCTTCAATCCATTATGATCATTCTTTTCAACTGCATTTTTAAGTAGACATAATTAGAGCCAAGAAAACAGTTTAAAACAATTAAGTGGTATAAATTAATTCAGCGACAAAGTAATAACTACACTGCATGAACAGAGCCCCGCCGAAATAGATGACGTTAATTTGCAGTCGTTTAAAAATGTAAGGCATATCAGAGTGGCTGTTGTGGTGTTCGAAGCGATATCTTTAAATTGCTCTTTTTTTTATATTAAATCATCTGTTGTTAAGTAAAAAAAAAAAGAAGAAAACTTTCATTTTTAGGTATTTTAATCAGCAGGATAAATGAGAGCAGACATCAAAAAGACTGATGAACCTCCCATTTTATTCTAATTCTGAATGTTTTTAAGTGCTCAATTATTTGAGTAATTGATAGTGTTTAGTTAACTCAAAATACAGTTTAGTGTACTTTAGCAGCAGGAGGGTCTATATTGCTATAGCTTGCCTTGATGGTAGGAAGGATGAAGTTCATAGACATGGTTTCCATTCCTCAGTGCGTCGCATTTCTCAGCGAATCTTCTGCTGTTTTGCATCAAGAACACCTCATGCCTTAATGTACAGTGTACTGTAGTGTGTGCTATTGAATGTTAAGTACTGTTACTGTGGTCACTAGTTTGTTTGCTATATCGTAAGCTACTACGGTGCTCTCTAGGCTGTGTGTGTATCTATTAATGTACATAATCCATAATTTGGATATAAAGCAATCAGTCAGTGTGTGATTTGAGGAGTCCAGTGACTGTGTGTCGAGTTGAACACTGTTAAAGGTTTATGATTTTGTTTTTTTTTAAACCTGAAAGACAATATTAAAGACCATTAAGGCCAAACTAGACTAATGACAAACCATCAGATTTGTGACATTAACCATGAAATTAATGCAGGGATTTCAAATTTCGTTTCATTATTTTAAAGTTTCTTTATGTGCTTGTCTGAGCTCCAATTTCTGAGACTGCATAGTAGCAAAATGCTAAGACAGTGTGGATACACTGGAAGCTAGATGGCAACTCATAATGTAAATATATATATTAGATGACTTCTGCAAATCAAACTCGACATAGCAATCGATACACGCTATTGCATAGGTTAACATACATACTGTTTTGTACTATGCATACTGAAATGTCTGACTATGAAAGTATAAACTTGCACTGCTTTGTAGCACTGGGTTCTCTTCAAATTGCATTAAAGGGTACAGCAACATCATTAGATGAAGAACTAGACAACATCAGGTTAAAAAAAGGGGAAAAAAACAAGACTATGAATTATAAAATAGTTACTAATGGGGCCCTTTTCCATTTGTTTGGGTGCTAATATCACAGCTGCAGAGAAGCACAAACCAAAGGGAGCTTTAGCAGCACCAGGAATATATATTATATGCTGCACAATCACTACTGCATAGTTTAAGAGGCCTTGATCAGAAATGTTTGAAAATTAAATAAAATTAAAAAAAAAAAACAATAACAGAAAAGAAAAAAAACTTGAATGTTTTCTCAGTGTTCAAAACCTGGATGACACTTTGTTTAGTCACCAGGTTTTTATTTTATTTTCTTTGTCTTCGTTTCAAGAGCTGTTTTTATTGTTTGGGAGCTATAAATATGAAATTCTGTAGCATGTGTTCTTGAAAACGTGTAAATAATATTTACTAAATAAACAAAGAGCAACACGTGGAGTCCGGTATCATGGAGTCTGTTTATTTGGTCGTGTGACATGAAACTTGCAGCCTCATCACACGTCAGGAGGACCTAGCTCTGCGCAGAGGCGGCAGCAGCAGCTGAGGCAGAAGGAGGAACCTGCAGCCAAGCAAACGCCAGCCGAAAACTTTTTAGACATGGTAATGTTTATGACACATCTATGCTGCTATTCTTAATGCTAGTTTAGATGCCTGCTGCCTGTGTGTAGTTTTATTTCAGGTTAGCTGTCGGCTTGCGTGGACACTCCGCCATTCAGTGATACACTGCTTAAATATAAATAAGCTAAAATAAGTAAAGGCTAAACTTGCTAGTGTTAGTAATACATAAAAAGATGGGGACTCACTTTTAGTACAGCCTTTAATTTAACGCTAGAAAACACAATACCGGAAAGCAATGACGTGAAACGGAGATGGGAGCCATTAAAAGTTAAATATAGCATCTAACGCATTAGCAATTTTTGCGGTGTAGCGCGACCGGCTCGGTTTAAAGAGATACGTCACATAAATTAAAGAAAAATTTGATTGGACAATGACGTTGCCTGAGCCGTGAGCATCCAATTCCGCCTATGGTTTTTATGCAAAATACGTTATTTTTTCTTAGTGTGCAAACATGCGCAGAGATATGCTGCTGATGTGTCATCAAGTCGAACAGGTGTAGGTGAGTTTAGTTTAAGCTCTGATTGGCCGAGTGTGCGCAGCAGGTGACCGGGGGAGGGCGGAGGGATACTAGCTTTGCTAATCAGCTGACTTCTCCTATTTAAGTGAGAGAAGAGGGGGGGGAAGTTAAACTGTCCAGGTTAACTGCAGGTTAATGATTTGTGTTTATGTGTGTCTTTTATGAAGATACAACTATTTTATTATTGGAGTTTCTGTTCACATTTAAGCATCAATGTATCAATATGTGTCTACAGAACATTAAAAATTGTGGCACTCCAGAGACAGTTACCTCCATCAATGTCTGGCAAACATGAGCTCATAGATTTTCTTTTGCTCTACTTATTGCTTGTCTAATCGCTGTTGTTCTGCAGGCCATACTGGCTCCTATTTTCGGGCTCATCCTTTTAGGGTTGTTCCATACAGAAGCAAAACAACACACCCTGAGCTCTCAGGATGCTTCTTTCTGTCAGTAAGTCATCGATAAGAGCTGCAATCATAGTGTGTTTGCAGTGATACAGTTGTGCTCATATGTTTACAATCCTTTCTTTGAACTGTTCTTTGTCCAGCTTAGATCTATAATATGGCAAGAATTAGGTGCACAAGTGTGAGTTTATTTTGGATTTTCTCCAGTCCACACAGGATCAAAAGTATGCATGCACAGTCTTTTCATTAATGTTGCTGAAGGTGCTGCAGTGTCTTTTAACTTGACAAGTCCAAAGCCTATTAAGTTCTTGGCAGTGATCATGATTGACTACGGGTGGTAGTTTGTCTGTCACTGTGAAAAGGATTTGTTTGACACCAATGGACTGACTCAAAAAAACAAGACTGTGGAGCTCTGAGCAGGAGAATTGTAGATTTGCAGAAGCTGTAAACGGCTACTTTATAGCAATTTCTAAACAACTGCAGATTCCAAATTCAAAAAAATGTACTTAAGTAGAAGTTATTCAGGTGTGTCGTCACAATCTGAAACGGGTGCCTTGAGGCGACTATTGTTGTGATATGGCGTCCTATAAATAAAATTAAATTTTGTATTAAATTTTAACTGAAAGAAGACCCAAACTGTCATCCTCACATGAGAAGACAAGAAAAAGATTAAGCTGTTTCGCCAGAATGACAGGAGGCGTGTTTGGAGGAGTAAAAGTGAGGCTGTCCGATATGGTGGTGGTAGCATCATTCTCTGGGACTGTTTTGCTACCAGTGGCACATTGAACAAAGTAGATGGAATAATGAAGAAGGTGGATTATCTCTAAATTCCTTCAACAACTAGATGGTTAAAATCTGGACCACTGGGTTTCCCTTTAGGACAGTGATCCAAATATAAATCAAACTGAATTTGGAGTGGCTAAAGCAGGCAAACCTTAACCTTCTGGTGTTCCCAAAGACGTCAAATCAACCTGATTGAAAATGTATTAACTGTGCTTTAAAGTCCAGCCTATGCCCAAAAACCAAGCAATTTAAGTTACTCTACCAATTCTGCCAAGAAAAGTGGTAAAATATCCAGCCCAAGTTAGTCCAAAGTGTCTGCTACTGGTGCAACTTGCAAAATTACATTGAACCGAATATTAGTGGGGGTGCATGTATATATTTGAGCCTCTATGTATACTTTTGATGCTCTGTGGATTTGAAAAAAATCCAAAATAAATTCAAACCTTTGCACCCAATTCTTGTTTTTTAAAGTCATTAAAGATGTAAGACGTGCAATGATTCTACCCTGGAAAAAGAACAGTTGAAAAAAATCATCCAACCATGCACACGATGAGTGGAGGTAAACGTCAGCACAGCTGTATGCAGGCTATATACACTTTGTTAAACTACCTGTGTTTATCTCACAATGTGCAACTGTTCAGTTCATCCTTTATATAAAACATACAAAACTGTATAGAATCAGTTTCATTTTTAATATGTCTCTTCAATAAAGTGGTGGACTAGAGGTGATCTACCCAGACTTGGATATTTATCAATGCCTCATAATCCCAAAGAAGCTCAGAGAAAAAGTCAGCCAAGTTTGGAAAGCCCCACAGGTTTACTTCTCTACTGCACAGAAGGTAAGAGGTGCTTGTGTCTTTGTGTCATTTATCGAAAGTCAGAGCAATAAAATATCACCTCTAATCCTGCATTTGTGTGAACAGATTAATTATTCTACTACTGAGGGTTGGTAAAATTTGAGTATTTTGCCTTAATAGTTAAAGTATTCTACAGAGAAAATGGTCTGAATTATTGTAATAGTTATAGTTTTGAGGGAAAGTTTGAAGGAAAGAGGGAAAGTAACCCCTAAACATTATATTGTGTCTCTGTAAAGACAGCGTTAACTGGCAAATATGCACATGATTTATTTTAACACTAGGGGGCAGGAATGAATAAAAAAAAAGGTTTCATATGTACCTAAGTGGAACAGCTCTTGCTTTACATTTATAAGAGGCATAATGTGAATAACGATTTTCTAAATCATAAGTTAAAAGAAAGTATTTTTTATGTGTATGGCAAAACACTTTAACTTTTGAGTATCTCTGTCCTCTTCTGTTATCCGCCACAACTGCTCTCGTCATTGTTTCATTGCAGTAACCTCTGTCACCAGAGGGGGGTGCAATTACCCCACACTTGTAAGTCTGTCAAGGCACAATCGTCTCTAACAAAGGTTACAATGTATCTGCACTTATAGTTTGTACTATCAAATTGTAAAGTTGGTGATATTGATTGGTGTCCTTATTTCTGTTCTTTGAATGACTAAATGTAAAAACGGGAGAAAAAAAAATAACTCATAAGCAACACACAATAAATCACCACCCTCAGTTAGGTGTTAGTAGCAGTTATTAAAATGAGCGGCAGCAGACAGCAAACAAAGATGTGAATGCTTTGGAGAATTTCAGTAATGAATCTCTGACATGATATCCATCACGAGTTAATAAAGTTTAAGATGGAAACAGTTTTAACTCAAGTTTAAAACATACTAAGCAAAAGATAAGAAAGATTGATCATCAATTGTGATTTTTGTCAGTGATGAGAAAGATCCAGCCTAAATCACGAGTACTTAATTGAAACTATAGCATCAATTTTCTGGTTAGCCCTTATTTTAGATAATTTTAGTTTAAGTTGAAGATAAAGAAGATTATGTTTGCTGCTTATGAGAAGTACATGACATTAACAGTGCATACCTATAAACACATTTTATATATAATAGAAGAAACGATGGAAAATAAGGTGACAGTGTAGCAAGCTGAAGATGCTGTATTGTTCTCTCCAAATCCTTACATTCAGATGATCTGTGTAGTGAAATTCTATATGCGATTACTTATCAGTGGATCATTTTCTGTGTAGTTTTAGCATTGAGCAGCAGATTGAAAGAGACATGCGACCCATTCCAAAGAAAGAGCGCTGAAAAATCCTACTTCTGTAAATTGAAAACTTAAATTGAAAGCCACCTCGATTTAGGAGCTAGTTTATGAATTCCAGAGCTAAGCAGTCTAGCTTGAACATGATCTATTGCCCTTCTCTTGCCCAAACTCCATTTGATCTATGGTCGTATTATCTGTAATGCTGTCTTACATGATTCTCTTTTATTGCTAGAATCAGTGTCAGACAGCAAAACAGATTACATGTTAGATTAAATCAATACAAACTTTATTTGCTCGGCTTTGAAATTCTCAATTCTCCATTTCTCCTGACACTTATGTAAACACACGCTACTGAAGGCTGAGATTGTCACCCGTGGTTCTGCGGTTGGTCTGCTGGTCCACCACGCTTTCTGTCACCGTGCCATGCTGCCAGCGCTGCTGCTATTCTCTGCCACACAGCCCTTGTACCCAGTAGCAAGAATACAGAATAGTGGCCGCTGAAATCCACCCACTGTAACACCCACTTCATTACTGGGACGGGATGCATGCCTGCTGAGTAATTGTAATAGAACACAATGGGCAGTGGTCCCATAAACCTCAATCTAAATATGTGCTCATGACCAAAAACAAAAGCAAAGGATCACAAAAACTGCGGATTTCTGTGTCCAAACTTCAGCGCTACTGTTCGCCACTTTGAACTTATGTGTTATGAAAACCTGGCGTGTGTGCTAATGGAGTGTTTTTTTTTTCTCGAAATCCTGCTTACACTCTGCATCTTGAGAAGCATCTACCGTGTGAAGTGAGTGGGATACGCATTGGTTCATGTGACTGAACTGAAAACACGGCTGGATTACGCACAGTCTCTTGAGTAAAGGTAAAATGTTCATCAGTGTAGGACAAATGGAGACATTTTAGAAATCTTTCGAGAGCTGGGAGTACAGATTGCTGAAGGCCCCGTGTTTGACATGAACGTAGTTTCATAAATATTTTAACCTCTGAACCTGTTGGTGGTCTAAAACACTCCTCTGTGACTGTAAATTCTTTGGAACAATATTTAGATTGCTTATTGCTACAATGAGTAGTAATAAGCAATTGGTCATTATCATTTGTTAAAAAAAAAAAAAGAGGCTTTTAGCTTTTCTCAACTGTACTCCAGTTGTACTATACAAAATACACAGTGCAGTCACCTTGTGATTGGGATCCAGTAGGAAATAAGGTCGTTACTTTACACTTATATCCTAATTCGTTCCTCAAATTTATTAGCACATATTCCATATGGGCGATGATATTGATATCTTTATTATCTCGTCGCGATATTAGTAAAGCTGTTTTCACCCTTGAAAGCTGCCTGTATAAAGTGCATTTGAAGAAATAATTGGAGCCTGTTACTTTTAGTATCAAGATAAACGTGATGAGTTGGAATCTGTGAATTACATTTAAGTACTGTGGGTCATGCATCACAGGTCTGTGAGTCAGCTCAATAATGACTGGTGTTTGCACTGTATAACACATTTTAAAAGTAACATTGTGCTACCGATGCTAAATATCAATGTATACGCACTTTAACAGCTGGTCATTATGAAGGATTCAAGTTGATGCTTTGAAAAGTTTCCTAATGTTTCCAGATTAAAAAAAAAAGAAGAAAATTCAAGTCGTCCTATTTCAAATCTAAACTCTTGGTGTTTCAGTCAATATTAATATCTGCTGCAAATGCCAAAATGCTTTTAGGAAGTTTTGATTTGCAGGAAGCAATAGTGAGTTCATCATGTAGATAAATGCTCTTTGGAGAACCAGCAAACTTGCCTGAGGACAGAAAACCTTTGAAATAGAGCTGTGCTTACAGGAAAGAGTAAAGCAAGAGTGAAAATGAAAGTGTTTATTATATGAAAAGGATTTAAAACTGTGCACATTTTGCTGTGTTGCAGGTCGCCCTGGCGTGCATTTTGGCACAACCAGAGAGCCTTTAATTGAATTCTGTCCTCTTAAACTGTTGTAAAGTTTGGGTTTATTTCAGGCTTTATTGACCATTTGTAACAAGCCAGATTAGATTTATTGTAGTCGTTTTGTTTAATAATAAATATGGAAAGACTGTTAAAAAAATTTTTTGCGTTTATATACTTCCATACACATGTATAAAAGAAGCAGGGAAGAAGTCTTTCCTATGGGTCTTAATTTACCCCTCGGATAAACCTCTGGTCTTCTGTTTTTACTTCTAGCGGTAAATGCATCCTCCACACATACAAGTACCATAGCTTTATACGTGCATATGTCTACACCTGTATCACTGTCGTACTTTAATCTGGCTGCTATTAATTCAATTAACTATTTTATGAGGTAGAGGTTACACAGTTCGAATATTTTTTTTTTTAATCTGAAGGACATATTTGTCTTGTGTCTTTTTTGAATGAACCAATTAATTCAGTTATTTATTTTAGATGTTCTTTTGTGCATCCGTAAGCCTTGTCATGCTTGTTATTACTGACACTAATGTGCGGTACGTTTTATTTAAATGATTTTCTTTTTTTTTACTCTTTATTTCGATGGTCATCTTTCATTGATGTAGTTTGTGTAAACAACACAGGCCACAGGACTGCTATCTTTACCACATAGTTACTCCAAAATTGGAGACAGTTTTGGAGTTGTTTTTCTTTTCTTTTTTTTTTTTTTTTTTTTTTTAGTAAGGACCTTT
>VUQR01018897.1:26651-38057 GCA_015108515.1 Hemichromis elongatus | reverse complement strand
GGGGAGAAAGAGTGTAAGAAAAAAAAAAAAAAACAGGTTAATACATGTTTGGCACAGGCAAAGTATCTTTTCAAAGACAGACTCTATTTAAGTTTTTTGGAGAATGTTCTTCTAGTGTTTGTCGTTTCTCCCAACTTGTTTAGTTACACTTTACTTTTTTTCACTGCTTTTTGAGGTAAGTTAGTTTAGACTTCGTTTGTTGTTGTAGTCAGGTCCATTGGCGCGTCGATTGATCTGAGGGATTGATTAAAACTGCCTTCCATATCAATTTCCTTACCCTGTAGTTTGGAAGCAGAGAAAATGTTATGCAAATGATTTGTTAATCCCTTTACATTATTTGTTCCATTTCTCCTTTTCATTTTCACACTCAGTATTTCTAACACAGCGAGCTGACAGGCAGACACCCTCAGACTGCTAATTCTTAAGATAGCAAAGAAAGTCAGTCATCCATCCCACATTAAGTATGCACTTGCTTCAATTAATTAATGTGACTTTAATGATTTACCTGAAAACCCATCATGAAAAGGCCTTCAGCTGCCTACATTTTAAGGAACTTGAACTTTAACCTTTGTTTTTTGGGGTTTTATTGTGTATTTTTTTTCCTACGTGCTTTCAGCAGATTAACAGTCTCAAGGAAAACATTGACCTGCGCAATTAAAGCTATAAAATCAGCATAAGCAAGATAAGACGGCTGAGCCTAAGCCGAGAGAGCACATGAAACTGTGACCAGTGTTTTTTTTTTTCTCTCCCCCCCCCCTTCCTAGTTTTGTTGTCCCAAAGGTTGGTGTTAAAAATAATAAGAAAGAGGTGGGATGGTCTTAGATTCAAGAAGCTTAAAATGCAAAATCTCAAATAAGCCCAATTTTTTCCACCCAATGGCGTTGCGTTTTGGTGGGTTTGTGTTGATCGTCTCAACTGACTCACATGCCGCCCCTCCCCAAATAAAAACACTAGAGATTTACGTGGCTTTTCAAAAAATGTATCTAGACATTTATCCAGCTTAATCTTCTTAACATATTAAAGTGATTTGCTTTACCCTGAAGTGGCTGAAGCTGCAAGCTCACCGCCCCTCATGGCACTAAGACCTCAGAAGCATTGTGGACACCTTCCGCTCCTCATAAAGAGGGAGGTGGGCAGAAGTCGACCTGCTTCTCATATGTGGAGCTGTGGCTGTCCCCGCTGTGCGTCCATTTTACTTTTATTTTTTTGTTCTGTTATTAGTCCAACTGTTGCACTCAGTCAGTGTTCTTAGGCACATGGCTCTGCCAGCGCTGCCCACACTGTGGTGTGGAGGTTTGGAGCTCTCAGCTTTTGAGCTGAACTGAAAGAGCTCTCTCACAGAGTAGGTGTTGGCAGGATGCTTTGTTTCTTTCTGTGAATGTCATAAGAGGTATGGATAATGAGAAAACTGAAGCGTAGTGATGGCATGATATATCTGGGTGCCAAGTTTATGCCTGACTGCAGATTTGGGCATTTTCAGATAGATGATGTGCTTAACCTTTTCTTCAGACGCGACACAAATCTGAGAATGAGTTGTGACAGCTAAAATGTGTTTTTTTCCTTAAAACACCACTTAACAAGCCGGCCAGCTAAAAGGTCCTGGTCAAATTCAAGTATCGCTAATGTCCTTACTTGGCATAATGCTCTATGGATGTGCTTGAGGGCATTAATGTTGCCAGATCTCATCAGGAGAGCTAAAAGTTTACACTTGGAGATATTCATTGTAGCTGAAGTCTTTGACCATCCATTGTCATGGTGGTATTTAGCTCAAAGTTAAATGTGACATGGTGGTCAACTTTTTTTTTTTAAGAGGTGGTTAAATTCAGACAGGACCAGATGGGTTTGAATATGTTTTTTCTTTTAATGAATGAAATAATCATTTAAAAATGACACTTTGTATTCACACAGTTTATCTTTGACCATTATTAAAATTTGTTTCATGAACTGAAACATTAAGTATGACTAATATGCAAAAAAAACAAGAAATCAAGAAGGGGGCTTATACATTCTCACAGTACCTGTACTATTTTTGAAGTGAAGCAATAGGAATTCAGTTCGGTTTAATTTTACGTGTACAGTGTCATTTTAGTGTGATGACACATAAAAAAGGTGTTGTTATGTGGCACAAAATATGATGTAACTAAACCACTTAGAGAGCACATCTTCCCTCCAAAGGTCATGACCTTAGCCTTGACCAAAATAAAATTAGCTCAAGCTGTTATTGGTGTCTACCATCACCAAAAGTTTAAACATGGCATCTTGAAAACTGGACTGCTAAAAAATAGACAGACAAACTGTGTTATTTATAAATAAGTGTGGTATATTCTCTCTCCTGAGACACAGAATCTTGACTAGTTTGGGTTGAAAATGACTTAAAGAACTTATTATATTTTATGAGACTATTTGCCAACTTATTTGTGATTATTACACATCAGTTATAAGTATAATAATTGTTATAACTCTAATCTCTTATGGTGCAATCTCATGTAGAGATTTGATTGCAGAGCGCAATTCCAGATCATATACAACACACGCATGATGAGAGTGTAATACTGTTGTCATGTCGATGAATAATGAAGCATTTACAATAAAACTAATGATCTAGATTATAATAAAACATTGGGAAAGAAAACATTTACAATGAGTCATCACACTCGTTAACTGTGTTTCTACATTTAACATGCAGATACAGGTTTCAGGAAATGCTGCTTACTAAACAATATAATTTTTATGTAGGTTCCTGACAGATATTACTGGACAGGAAAGACGGTGATCTTTGAGACTCTCACAGAGAACATGCTGTATGTTCCTGTCCTAACGACTTCGCTGCGCTGTGCTCCCATGAATGTGTGCACTTATTAGGATTGTGGCTCGTGGAATGGAATGGATTGTTTTGGTTTATCTCTTTTCATATTCAAACTGGCAGCTACTTGACCTCTTGTACTTGGACTAAATGTCTGACAGGTGTTAAAATCATGCTCTGAGGGTGTCCACACAAATGTTGTTGAACGTTGCAAAGCTCTACTTCAAACAAACTATGAGTGGTAGCTTCTTTTCATAGCACGCAGAATAGAAGAAATTGATTGGAACTGGGAGGCTTAGGACTGGATTTTTCTCAACCATAATATTTTTTTTTCTTAACAACTGCAGCTTAAATTTAGATATTTTTTTCCTGGCTTTGTTTTTTTTTTATTTTTTTTTTTTATTTCTTTGTCCAAATCCTATCGAGTGGTGCTTCAGGTTTTTCCTTGAGTAAAAAGTTGATATTGTTGTGAGGAGGGAGAAAGGACTTTTTTCATGTGTGCAGGAATGTAGATTTCTTCCCCCCGTGAAATCCTAATTGTGCCTTGGAGGGCTGGTAGGGTATCTCTGCTCAGCTCAGCTCAACAGGATTTGTGTCTGTGTATGTTAGAGTATGTCTCTTAGCTTGAATACGGATATAACCCTTTCATTGCACAAGCTGCTGATTTTTCATATTTGCCGATAGGCTGATCCCGTGTATCCGTAGCTTTTTTTGTGGAAGACATTGCAAGTTTTTGTTTCGGAAGGTTCCATATTTAATTTTTCTTTCCACTTTAAATATTTGTTATTTGTTAAGAATTAATGCAGATAACGTGTGGACCTCTTTTTCTGGCCCAGTCTCTCTTTTTTTTTTAAACTCCAGAGAGCAAGTTGAGTCAATAGTGTATGGTCAGATGGATGACACATCGCAGGTCAAAAACATATCTGTCCCTGCATGAGATATTGCTGTGCATTTATCTATGCAAATCCAGGATAAGATCCTATCTGCCTGCAGCGACATATCCCCCTGGATTTCGTCTATGTGAGCTAGGCAGGTTATGGTTGACAGTTAAAAAGGAATTGCAGGAACATATATTCGAAGATTATTGCTGTAGTCATTAATTGTTGCTTGAAAGGGGATTAGGATTACCAGTCCTATAGAACACTCTAACACCTGTCCTTCCTCACATCTAACAATGTTACTTCAGTTTTCCTTATTTCACTATCAGTTCAAGTTGGCAAAATAAAAAAGGCTGATTTATTCAAATGAATCATCAACGCTGGAAATGATTCAATATGTGCCACATTCAGATGGGTGATATATTATTCCCTTGGGGAGAGGCAAAGATGGAGCTGCGGAGCTGTTTTATTTGTGCTGTCTTTATCAGTGTGTCAGGCAGAGAGGCTGAGCTTGTTCTCTATGAATGGACGAGCCCTTGAACCATAAACCTGTACCTCCTCTGATAACAGTTTTTGCATTGTGATGTAAGTGCCATTCTCTGTGATGTCCTCTCTGACAGCACTAAATATATCAACACGCACAAAATGATCTGTCAGACGAATTATTTTATTTCAACCAGTTCTCCAAAACTAAGGATTTTCTGTGCTGGGTACGCAGGGTGTGTGTGTGTGTCTGTGTGTGTGTGTTTTTTTTTGAAGACTACATTGTGCATTTTCTTAAGGATTCAAAGCAAAGCACAGCATTGTGGTTGCATTTCACCAAGCTTTTGCTGTTCTGTGGTTTTAACGCTTTTGCCTGTAGGTGAACATTTTTACTGTACTTTACTGTCTTCCATACTTCATGCTGAATATCATTCGGTGCTATTTCTGCCGCTGACTGCTCTGACGTCTGAAATCACCATATCTTCTAAGGTGATGTGAGTGCTCCCTGAATTACTCAGAGCCCATGATGACATGGACCTGATTGTCAGACGGGTGGGCTGGTGACACTGGAACACAGACGGTGCTTGTCTGTTTGAAATATTCAGTTTCAAGCTTCCAAGCCCTGGGCAGTCCTCTCTCCCAGTCTCCCAACACCCAGCTTCGCCCACTGAAACAAGACTCTTCCATACTGGAAAATCCGGCCCTGTCAACTGGCAGTCTGGACTAGGTTCAGCCCACACGCCAAGCACCCCCCCACCACCACAACCACCACTTCCACCCCTTAATAGGCACAAGAGTTTGCCACCCCATGTAGATGCCTTTTGGTCGCCATCCATGAATGGCGTCAATAGCATCTTCCTACACAACAGTGACTGAACGGAGGGCACAAGAAAATGTGGGAATAATTTACACTTTCTCACTGTACTACCATCAGAAACCATAATTAATCATGATAGAAAAAATGTGGAAGCCATCTTGGCTGGTGAAACATGCAGTGCCTGTGAACAGCCCTGACACCTTTAACAGCTCCGATGGCCAAATAGGAATGGGGTGTCAAAGTGCTTACAACTAGTCTCCCTTCATGGCAGCATGTTTCCCAACATCTTCAGTCTCTTGTCTGCTGCATGATGGTTCATCATGAAGTGTAACCGTTGTAAACCTTACAATTTATTTTACCACCACGATGCGCAATTAATAGCCTGTCTTGAGAAGTTGAACATGTGGCGTTAGATGAAGAAAGACCAAAACAATTGTTCTGTTAAAACAAAAACATTAATATTAATGGATTTTTTTTTTTTTAAATAAAGTTTTCCCTCATCTCCTCCCAAGCAATAAAATGTGCCCACCTGGATAAACTTGATTGTTAGATTAAAGACTAAATATGAGCTTTTAATTGTTTATAGAATTGAAATCTCACATCACGTGTGTAAACCTGCTGTTTTTGGGTTGCATTTACACTATTAGCGAATCCAAAATAGATCTGCATTGTTTTACTTTTCATCCACCAATTACCTTAAAGTGCTTGATTTAGATTTCCAAATCCAGGAGAAATAATTACAGTGTGCTCACCTTTAACTTTCTCAGGCAGCACTTGCTGGTAAAAGAGATCTGACTCTCAGCGTGCGACATGCTTGACAGATTAATTATGGATATGAGTCCAGTGAGGTAATTTGCCCCGTTTGACTGCGCTGTGTTCTTGGCAGCCAAACTGCATGACAGAAATATTTCCCTCTTGCCTCATTTAGCACTAGTTGGATCTCATGCTCGCATCCAAGCACCTGGCCCCATGTTTCTTCAGAATACCTGTTAGTGGTTGTCGCTGTGTCTGAGCATGTGCATTTGCAGAAATGCTTTCATGACAGTGAGTAGGTGTATGTGTGTAAAACCACCAGTAGAAAGTGTTGAAAGCCTCAGCTAGCAAGATCGCATCCAGGGTGACTAATAAGCTTAACATGAGCACGGCTGTGTTCGCAAGCATGGTGCGCTGAAAGAAGTCTTCAGTGTTGAGAGAAATGCAGAAATGGTTCCCTAGGCTGCTACTAATTCCTTCACCCCCTCAAGCATCAATCAGACTGTGAACCATCTTACTGTTAGCTATGGCTTCATAGTAGTTACAAAGTTCACACCAGAAGTGCAAGGCTTTATAAACAAAGTTCAGGCTAGGATGAATTTAAACATTTCCAGAGTTTATCCAAGAGCTGCTCATTTGTGGTTTTGGAGGCTGGAATAATGCACATTGTTCAGGACGTTTCGAGTGAACAAGACACACAGTAGTAACATTTATTAGGTGGACTAGAGGCTATGAATGTAATTGCATTGTCTCGTGTTGCCTTGTGCCATTTGTTAATTACATTCAAATATACCATATTAGCATATTTGTATGTTCAAACAGAAAATGTGATTATGCAATTATGTAAACTTGTGTTTCATATTCCGCTCAGAGTCCCCTTGAACTGCAACCTCCTCATAGCTCGCTCACTCATCTGTTCAGCTACTTAGCGGGGATCTAGTAGCTATGTTGTCTTTAGGCCTAGAATTTGCGTTTGTAGCCACATGTGACTTTGCTTTGACCATGTGGCTCCTCGAAGTGTGGATTTATAAGCCACTTCACACTCCATTCCTGTGTGGGAGGAGGCTGAGTTAAAAATAGGAAGGTTTGGAGGTAGTGAGCAGCCCGCACTGTGTGAGGCGTTTAAGAACACACAGAGAACTATTGGCGTTCTCTTTGCATTCTTTATTTGTGCCAATAAACCATGTGAGTGGTAAACTATTACCAGTAATAGGGTTTATAATAGTGCTAGGAATCAGGTTACTTTGAAATGGCACAGCATTGAGATTATGTGTTGCTGATTTTGTCTACCTAAAATATTTAGTAGTTAAAGTTACTAACTTAAGACTTATTTAAACCCCATGTTCATGTGTGGGTTCATAATGTGAGCATTTACAGTGTGACAAAAAAGAAATATTAAATTAAAGCGCAGCATGCTGAGACAATATTTTAGTTCTGTTCCTACCCCTGTAAGGTATTTAATCACCACCTTAAAATTTCCCTAACCTTATACCATGAACTTTCTGTGTCTAAACATGCAAATGTCTTGTTTTTTTTTTTTCAGGTTATGTTTAGATGTAATCTAAAAAGAACCTTGTGGGTTTTATGACCTCATGTATTGGCATAAAGCTTTATTTTAGGAAGCAGTTTTCTCTCGTAGTCTTGCATCGTGCTCTGGATTCTACAATCGAGACACTAGTGGTGGAGCCAAGGATGTAAATGGATTAAAAAATTTTTTTTTTTTTTAATATCTCATAGTGCAAATGTTTTATAAAAAATAGAAATGAAAACTGTAGTTGGGCTTGGTAGGAATGACTAAATATAAACGTATATTGTTGGTTCACAGGAAATTCTGCAGGCCATCATTACAAACTATTAATGATGCTTTAGTGGGTGCAGGTCATGTTTCCATATAGTAAATATATTTACAAAAGGTTATCAGAGCAATATGACCAAATATTTTTCTAAATGGAAACTCTGCATTTAAAGGTCAGTTTCAAGTGTGAGTCAGAGAATTTATACTATTTATAACTATTTATAATAGTTTAAGAAGAATATACAAAGCATATACAAAAAGCTAAGTGATGAACTTCTGTTTGTGTTGTAGTTATGTTTTTTTTAACACATGTGATGTTGGTCACCTTAAAACTAGAACCAGTTCTGATTCTGCAAGTGGCATTTCACAACTCCTCCTTTGCTTTATAAAGCAGAAAAAGAGGTGAGGAGTTGATTCGACATGCTGATAGGGCTGGATCAGGTGACCCTAAACCTTCCCTTAGTTACGGTTATTTATGCTGCAGACCTACAGTAAAGCTTCCAATGGTGCACTGAGTATTTCTTCTTCACTCACCTCTCACTGTGTGTTTACAAAACACTTTGTATTTAATCAATAGTCCTTATTCAGCTGTGGTTCTCTTATACAGTGTGTCTGTTGTCCTGTCTTCCTCAGTCACCACCAGTCTGGGCAGATGGCTTCCCCGCCCTGAGCCTATTTCTGGCAAAGGTTTCTTCCTATTAAGAGGGAGTTTTTCTTTCCCACTGTCGCCAAGCGCTTGCTCATAGTGGGTCATCTGGTTGTTGGGGTTTTTATTGGAGGATTTTTGCTTTACAGTATAAAGTACCTTAAGGGGACTGTTGTGATTTTAATTTTTGATTGGGTTGATACATGACGAGTCTTTTAAAGCCAAAGACAGTGTCTGCAGTGGACACTTTTCATTTTCATAACTTCGCTCCTCTCCGTGTCTGGCTGAAGTACCAAACCACATATTACACACTTTGGATACTGCCTGGCAACGGGTATTCTTTGCAGGTAGACGGGCAGTCCATAGCTCCTTATGGTAGTTATTATGGAATAGGAAGGAACATAAGAACAGGCTCTGAATTTGGTCATTTGTTATTAATATTTAAAAGGTGAAAAGTAAAGTAGCACATACGCTTGTGTCATGATAGACACGAAACTTAATGTTATAATATTACTATTATATTTAATCAAATGATAATAATAATAATAGATTTTATACTTAAACTCAAGTCCAAATTTTTTCAAAAATTGAGCCCAGAGCTGGCAGACAGATATGTTAGACCACATGAAGAAAATACATTGTCTGCATTTAAAAACACACACACTGGATACTACATTTCCCATAATACAGCTCAACAACCTCATTCCCTTAAGTGAACTGCAAAAGTGGTCCTAGAGTCTCTGTAGACATGACAAGACCGTTTAATCGCTACAAAAAAAGATATCGTTTGATGTTCTTTGTCTCTCACCCAATTCCTGTGGTGCAGATTACCAGCGTGCTCTCTATGGCTGACTATGAAGAGGGTTTTAAACCGCTGCTAGCAGTGAGGAAAATGAGGTTCCCAAGCTTCTACCAATGAGCATTGGGGGATGGGCTGCTATTAATGACGATAGGTGGCCTCCTTACCTGTAAGGTCAGTGACCTCTAGGTGAATGCTACAGCGCCCCTTTTCCATCTAATCTTTCTCAGTATGTCCCACATATTTCGGGTAAAGATCCAATTACTTCTGCCTGACTGACCTCTGACCTCTTCGTCACCAGTATGAACCTCATCTTCTGACCCCAACAGTCTTACCACTGTTAACCTTCCCCGTCATTCACCCGTCTGCCCCTCTCCCCGCTATCATGATTCTATAAAGAGACCTTATATCTGTGTCTCTAATGTAAAAGTCCACTCAACTTTTCTCTGTGACTTTACTTCAAATGGTTTTATATACATTGTTAGGAAGTAAAATGCTTTTAATAGTGTTTGGTTGCACAAAGAACAGAACAGCTGATTAGGTGGAGACTCATTTTCTCTGCCCTCTGATAAATTTACTTCTACAGTCGTGTTCTACAGTTCCTGTTTTTCTGTATTTACTGAATGATCTTTGAACCTTGTTCTAAGCTGCAGTCGATGGTTGTTAAGCCATCACCGTCTCTTAATCACAACACAGATACCTGTTAATTACCAAATGAGTTCAAGTGTTTTTGCTGCTTAAACAAGGATTTGGGATCGATGCATTGCTTTGCTCGGGGTCGAGCAGTGAGCGTTGTTGACCATTTAATGAAACGTTGCAGGTTCTCTGCGCAGAGGCTGAAGGAAGTGAAGAGCTGGGAGGATAAAGCAAAGGATGTATTAATAGGCAGCTGCACGGACGACACAGTTTGGGATTGGGTCAGGGATAAAGCGTGAACTTGTAAACTCACAGAGGGGCCTCTCCTTCCTCCCTCCCTCTCGCTAACATACTCTCGCCCTCCGTGGTGTCATCAGTAAGCAGAATTGGGCTTGATAGCCCAGGCAGGCTCTACAAGAGCGGCGATTACCCATCCTTTCTGATTCTCATCCCCAGCACAGTTCACTCAAAGGTAATGGAGTAGTTTACATCCAGAGATGTGTCTTTGTTCTTTGCAAATACTATATCCATTCAATGCTATTGGCATAAAAGTAATTTAACAAATATAACCCGTACACTCCCACTACATATAATCACAAAGAGGTATAGAGTTTGTATATTGTTCAGCCCCCCTCCCTTTCCTTTCTGCCACTGACCAGTAGCCATCAAAGAGATGCCCAGTTGACTTCAGGGTCCGTTGCACCCGCCTGGCATCCAAGGTGTGGTCTCAGTGGGCCATTTTGCTGTGATCACAGCAGGCAGTGGGAGGTTAATCCCAAGAGAATGCAAGCTCAATCTTTTTCCGCCTCCAGCTTGCACCCGGGGCCCTCACATCTCCACTTGTATAATGGCCTGATGGAGCTCTGTGGTCTGTGGCCAACACCTCTTCAGATTTCACTTCTGCTTTCTTTAGCTCTGAGAATATTGTGACATTTTTAAAGTCCTGTACCAAATAACCGAGTGGGTTGCTGACCTTTCACCTTTGTACAACAGTCTAAATTAAGTATACAAAACAGACCTAAACACTATGTAAATTTTTGGGTTGTCCAAAATATAGAAAATGAACCGTCACCAGTCATAGATTTTATAAGGAGCGATGTAGAAATGAATTTTAAAATATCATCGTGGTTCAGCTAATAATGTTTATCAATACTAATAAGAAACTCCAGCATATTTTTGAAAATGTGTGCCTTCCAGTCTACAGCTATGACAATTAGCCTCCCGTTTAAACATGTTTTGATATACATTTAGTTTGTTCGAGCACTGCTAAATAATTTCAGATGGCAGAATATGCATCTGTTTTTCCCCGGAGTCTTTCGCACATATCTGTGCGTAATTAATGTGGATTTTGACAGATGGAGAAAAAAAAATGTCCTCGTAATAGAGAAGGGTACATGCCACAATGTGTGAAGTGCAAGCATGGAAGGAGCTTCTTGTATTATTTGCTGCCCATGCCAGCTGGACTCGACAGATTCTTACAGGTAGAAATTTGAGCAAGAAATATATGCAGGAATCATTGAAATTCAGTGCCCACCATAAATAGGCGGTGTTTTTGTTGTTACGCTTGGAAATTAATGTGAAATGTTCTCAGTGTTGTTCTAAATTTGGCATTCGGAAGACTAAACCTGTCCCGTTCAGTGTCTTTCCATCCATGGTAACCTTCGTGAAATATCCAATGAAGTGCAATTTCTTTCAGTGGTAATTGTGACTGGAGGTCATTTTTAATTTAAATGCTTAAAATCCCCCCCCCCCCCCCCCCCCCCCCCCTTTTTTTTTTTTCCCCCCCCCGTTTCCCC
>VUQR01018897.1:0-21231 GCA_015108515.1 Hemichromis elongatus | reverse complement strand
ATTACCAAAATAACAATCAACAGATTGTTGTCTCGCTCTCGAAGTCGAATTCCAGATTGTGAGCCTCTCCCTCCCTCTCTTTGCTCTCCCAGGGACTAAATCAATACAGATGTTCGGGTACAATCTCGCAGCAATAATGACTATAACAAGCAAATCATTAGTACCTGAATAGAGTTAGCTTATATAAATACTGCACTGGGTGTTACTTTTACTTGCTAATACTCTCATTATAGTTTTGGTACATGTTGAGGCAATATGATGCAGTATGAACTTGCAAAGCAGTCCTACAGTTAATGCACTTTTGCACTCAATGTTTAAAAAGAGATTAAAAAAAAAAAAAGCCTTTAGGTTTTTAGAGATAATTATAGCCTGACCAATATTATCAGCTGATATTGAGGCAGCAGATTGTCTGAAAGAAAAGAAATCTTATAAAACACGGTGCAATAGAGAGATTTTAAAAAGTTGTCATCTAGTTCAATGTGCACCAGAATGCCTGCAACTTTATTGTTTACAATACTCCGTAAATGTAGACTGATGTCCAGGATGTCCCCTGCCCCTTGCACTGTGAGCTGGGATACACAAAGTAAATGTCAGTGTCAGTGACTTTGCAGTTTTTTTAGCATGCAAAAGCAATAGAGATGATTATTGGATTTTTCAGAGCTCCAGCTTTTTTCTGCAGTTATTCTACAGTCTGTTTATACCCGCCAGAAGCAAAAACACTAAGGCTACCATACAGCAGCTGTCATTTGAGCTGTCATCAAAATACATTTCTTTTAACAAGACATAAGATTTACAACCCCTCGTAGCCTGTTTGGACTCCGATCACTCTGTCCTGTTTTGAGATTTGATTGGAAGCCATCACATGTCGGCTTCCTCTTCATAACTGTTCGAAGGCCAGTTGCATGCACGTCCCTCGTGCATTCGCGATTATGGCGCATATGGGACGTGCATGCTTTAACATCCATCTCTGTTGTAAGCTCCCAAAGCGGGACATTGCCTGCGTTCTTCTGCTGCTCAGGCAAATACAAACAGTGAAGTATTGTGACTGTGTCAGACCAGCTGGCTTTGTGTTTGTGAGTTCTGAGGCCTGCAGAGATCATCTGCTCCACACCTCAAGATGTCCTTTATCTGCAAACTATTAGACGTGTAATGCCTCGCAGCATTTCATTCACCATTTAGCTCTTGAAGGGATTAAAATTTTATCATTTTCTTTTCTTTTTCTTTTTTTTAAATTCTAAACACCTCACCTTAAAGGACCACAAAAACACACAAAAGAGGACAAGAGTTACATGTTGGCACAGACTGTTTTGAAGCAACAACAACAGATTGTCGTTGTACCATTATTGTAAATATGTTCAGTGTGTGTCTTTTCAGGAGATATTGTGTGTTGTACATGCACTGAAACATTTGTGCCTGTGCACTCAGTGATGAGTCTTTTCCAAAGTTTATAGTTGATGTGAAGTTTCGTACAAACTGTCAGTTTTGCAGATCATTACTCTCTAAGAAGCACTCAACAATAGCATTGCAATTTTAACCTCTGCAATAGCCTCGGAGTTTGTTTTAGCTAAATACCTGTCCAATATTGCAAATAAACATACATAATTGCATTGTTCTTTATCCTGTAATTATCCCTACTGTGGCATGTTATGATTTAAGCGTTTATTTTTGACAGACAGCTGCCCCCATATGGAAGCCAAAAACAGTTTCCCAAAGGCCAGGCGAACCATAGCTAGCTTCACTGTGAGAACAAAGAACCATTGGTATTATTCATAATTAAACTCTTATTGTGTACTCTGCTGAATATTTCCATTCTTCTGCCTCTCTCCTGCTTACTCTCATTTCCCCTCTCGATACTTTGCACCTCGTGCTGGGAACATCTGTCTGGCGTCAGAGCGGAGCCTGGCTGTGCAGATTGGAGCAGGTAGAGGAGCACATTGTAGCCCAGCTAATGATGAGAGTGTCTGCCCTCTCTCTTGGAGGAGACGCAAGCTGCTGCTTCACGCTCGCTCACTCCACTCATACGCCCAGGGAAACAGATTTCCAAACATATGCAGTATGTTTTTAATCCAGTTGAGCACTTCATTTCCCAGCAAACACAAATAACCTTACGGGACATCCATATCTTATGACAAGGGGGTGGGCGCAAAGGAAGTGAACAATTTTCCTTTTTAATGTGATTTTTTTTTCTCCCTCCAAAGTTGCTAAACATGCTCATAACCCAGGTTAACAGTTTGCTTGTTTGTGGTTTCGCAAACTTTTACGCAGAAGTGCCTACTGGCTCCGAGTCCTGTGAAGCAACTTTATCCAGTCTAAACTCCAGTCGGTGCACCTGTTGTCATCCTTTGTTTAAACTTAAACTGACAGGATAAACACATGTTCTTTGTGGTAAGTGTCTTAAAGAATACGAACAGATTGTTGTCAGTAACATAAATATATGAAGTAAAGCAGAGCACCTGTTTAAGTGATTGATGACGAGAGTTGTGCCAGAATTTAAAGAATATTTTCAAAAGTTTCGAGATATCGACATAAAATTGTGTATTAGATATCATATTTTATATTTTAGCTCAAATTAGTTTAACCCTGATGAAGTTTTGCACGCAGGTCATTCATCCCCCTTTTTTTTTCCATAACAATCCAAAAGCCTCCCTTGGTACAAGTCAACAATAGTCCTTAACAGTGAAGCACAGCTGGAGGTGCTTAAAAGTTTAGAGCATGTGCTCATCCTGTCAACTACAGCCAGGCTGAATGTCAGAGGTGGTATTACATGGAGTTCATCTTTTGGACTCCCTCACTACAAAAAAATAAATAAATAAAACCCAGCAGCCTCTCCTCACTGTCTCTGCCGTTTTAGGACGCTAGTCTTTGTTATTTCTTGCTTTATTTTTCTTGCATTACTTTTTTTCTTTTGCACAGCCGTCATGTATGTCTCTGATGTCTGGATTCAGGGACGTGTGTGTATGTTTGAAAGAAGTTGGAGGAGTGCTAGCAGGACAAAAATCAATGCTTTTTGAAGCGACATGCCAACTTGCCTGGCGCTTTTTTGCATCTCGACAGCCCTTGTCTTAAGTACAAGCACCATGTAATAATACATCAATGTTATCTTACTTGCAGTTTATTAACAAACAGGTTCTTCTTCAGTGTGGGCTGCTGCTCTCACTGTTCTCAGCCACCTAAAGGGAGAATTACATAAGAATCCTCCGCTCAGTTGTCAGCTCCATCCCCCGTCCACATACAGCAAACACACACTCAAGTGCACGCACGCTTATACGCACACAAAATACTGTAGCTGATAACGGACCAAGCCTCTTGCCATCTCTATAACAACTGACCTCCCCGCCACAGTTGCTGTGGTGAGATGATTGAGGAGGTTTCACTGCATGAAGAACGTGAGCTGCGATGGTTTCCTGTGAGCAATTGGGAAGGTTGTTTGAGCGCCAAGGGAATAATCAGCATTTACGCGTGGCCTAATAACAACCCAAATTCCTGTTTGTATTGTCATGTGAATTAAATTTCTTTCTGGAAGGGGGGCATCCGAAATCACATCTCTTGCACATTTATTTTTATTTAAGCAGATAGGTCTACTGTGTCAGTGTGCTGGATTAATTCCCAGCCTGAGCCCTGTCCTGGATATATCACAAATGCTCTCCAAGAAAACAAGGACAACCTGGAAAGCCCTCTTTGATCCAGTCTGTCACACTACAGCCTTGTAGGGGGGGAAAAAAGAGCATATTGGAACTTATCCATGAGAATGCAGTTTAAGAAACCAGTAGCTCTGCACACATTAAGGCACTTCTTTTAATATGTGCCCCCTTTCTTCACACCCACGACCATTGTGTATAAAATCCTGTTTTTCCTGAAAAGATTTCTCGTCGCAGCCGCAGACAATGTTCCCCCACACAAGCTGTCGTCTTTGTCATCCCCCCCCCACACCCTCCACACACCCCCCACCCTCCACTTCAGTCAGTAAAGCAGGATCTTTGGCAGTCGGCCCCGCGTGCGAATTTGTGCGTTTCAGGGTACAGGTGGGGGGGAAGGGGGGTGGGGCGGGGATTGACTGAGTCTGCCTACCTGTTCCCCCTGTAAAGTGGTCAAGTTTTTGACAGACATGGAGAGGGGAGGCAAAAGCGGGCACGCAAACCACAAAGAGAGGGGCGGGCAAATGAACAAATGTCAGGGTTAGCGGGGGGTTGCTTGGGCCGCAGCCGTTGAAAATGCTTCCTCTTAGGGGTGTCTCCTGGAGAAGGGGAGTGAGGCATGCTGATAAAAACAACTCACTAACAATTATGCTCACCTAAAATAGCCCTTATTTAAGTATATAGCATGCTTGCCAGTTAATTGTACACAAAAACAAAGACTTCACAAAGGACCTCCTGCAGCCAATGTATTTTCTTGTATTTTGGCATGATAATTAAGTGTGACAGCTATGAATGCAAAGTTGGCAGATATTATAGGGGCCTGTCTAACTGTACGTACCGATTGTTTGGATTCCAAAAGTTATCCTAACTGTAAAAGTCGGAAAGCGAGGCGCAGTGCAAAGATCTACAGTGTATTGTGTAATGGATAAATAATTACAACTGGTAAGAAAGCGCACCACCCGTGACCCGAAAGCGGTGTGCACGGTATGTCAGCGTTATCGACGCTTGGTGGTGGAGTTTTGACAGTTATCTGTAGAGAAAAATAGGACCGAGTCTGGCTCGGTTTTACTGATATTAAATAAATATTATGCCTGTTTCTGTAAATATAACAATGCTTGACAATTACTAACATTGTATAATAAAGGAGCCCTTTCTCCGCAGATTACAGCCCATATCTGGTCTCAACCAAGCAGCTGACTGCAAGGGATTTTAATGACAGCGCTCCTAATATTCTGAGGAGATAATGCTTTTTGTAACGGCACCCGAAAATCAACCGTCAATAGAAAGCATTCACTAGAATCCAGTATTTTATGCTTGTTACACTTGAATAATTTCAGTATGATGAATGCTGCATTTCTTCTGAGTTGCTCTCTGGATTTGTTCAACTTGTTCTTATTGATATGCTGTAGGACTAACAAACATAAAATCTACTAAGACCTCTGATCTGTACCATTGACCATTATCATAGCCAAGAGGTTTGTTGCAATGTGGTATTTTTATGCTACACTTGGTGAGAAACCTGTTTACATTCCAGGGTGCTGTATAGTTCACTTCTCTCTGCAGCTCAGTCGGATTCCAAAGCACTGTATAGATTTCTTTCAGCTGATGAAATTAAAAAGACAGCAGTGTGTGTGTGGTGTGCCTTCCAGCAACGCGATTTGCCTGCGAGTTCACGATACGGGTTGAGAGGGGAGTTCCTTTGGGGGGGATTAAATAGCTCCCTCTCTTCCTTCCCTCCTCCCCTGCCCTCCATACTTGCAGAACACAAACAGCTTGCAGGGCTGTACAGTACTTGTACAACATGTTTGCCACAGTGCTGCTCACAGGTAACAATAAGCCAAGGTCAGAGGTTAAGAGGGATTGTGGAGCTCGGATTCTTGTGCGTTCCTCTGGCAAACATTGTGCACGCACAGGCACATGAATCAGTGCCCATAGTGTAGCTGGGAGAAAGTGAGAGACAGAGAGGGTGAGCTGGCTCAGTAGAGAAGGGGGTATCAAGAAGAACGAGACCAGGGCTGGCTGCATGAAGACATGTTAGACAGGTCCATAAGGTTAGCGCGGTCATAGTTTGTAGTCTTTAAAGCTGCTCTGATGCCAGTTAGGCATCTGCACGAAAATAAAACACGATGTTAAAAAGAGAGAGCTTAAATAGGAGCTGTGCTGATCATAGCAATTGCACCTGCTGAGAATGGGCACTGTCCTCTCCAAAAAACTGACAGCCCTAGATGTTTGTTCAATCCGCTTAAAAGGACCCATGTTTGTGTAATCTTCTTATACGAAGAACAAAAAGGAAGTGTTCAAAAATGCTTGAATTTGTCTGCTCTTAATGTCCTCCTACAAACAGTCAACGTAGATTTCTTTTAACCTGGAAAACACTCTTCCCCTCCACCTGAATGAAAATGATGGGGGGGGGGGGGTTTAATCAGTGGCATGGAAAGTACTCAAATATTTTACTTGAGTAAAGGTAGCAATACCACAGTGTTACTTGTGCATTTTATTGGAATTAAATTCAAGAAAGTAAAGCGAATTGTTGCCATATTCTAATCATTATTATTATCTTTGTTTTTAACAGTTGCATTATTATACTAAAGAGATCAGTGAATACATACTGCATGTATGTTCACATAAGAAAAACTCTAATGTAGATCGCTGAATTGTACTTGATTTCTTGACATCTTTAACTGAAGGGGTAAAAGATCCGAGAACATTTATTGACACATTTTGTTATGAGGATTTCATGGTATCAGTGTCACCTGCTGGGGGGAAAAATGAGTTGTTGCAGCTTCTTCGAATTAAATTGTTCCAGAAAGCTTTCCGTCCTTTTTTTCTATTGATTTGAGCTCACCCACTTTCTGTAGGTTTGTTTTATGGAAGATCATAGAGGTGAGCAGCTGATGAACATGGATTTTGAATCCCTTGGGTTAGATTTAAAAACCAGAATGAAAGTCCGTGAAACCAGCTCTCTGCCTCCATCAATGTCTTTGAATGGGAAGGAGATTATCCATTTAATCTCTTAATCGCGCACACTGTATACATAGCTGGTCCCGTGCCTAAAACCCCATCCTGATCAGATCACAGCCACCTTTTGCGATGTTTCCATCAAGCCCACAGACTATTTCAGGTGAACACCAACTCTGTTTCACATGATCCTCTTCAACTGTCAGCGTATTACACCCTTGGTGCCCTGTTAAAATGAAACCCAGACCAATGGTGCATAAAATGGAATGTGGAAATATGTAGATTTTAAAGTACAGCTTTTTAAAAATCCCTCATTCCCACAAATGTATTCAGAATAAAGGCAGCTGTTTCATAACATGAATTAGGTTACTGTACATTTTGCGCCGTATATTTTCCCCAAAAGTAGGAATTAATAATGAAGATGCTTTTTGGCCTGAAATTGCTATTCAAACAATTATGTACTTAGTTTCTTCCAACAAATGCATTCCACATTATTGTTTTGCCTCATAGCAAAGCACCTAAAAGACTAAAACCTTTCATTCCAGCAAAGGCCGCTATTGGTCACCGTCAATAAAAGCATAAAAGCATTTATTTCCCACGTTTGTCAAATTAACAGCATACTCCATCTCCCATAGGACTTGTAAGGTTCATTAACCTTTCTGTGAAGTGGGACAGGTTTCCAGCAGTTACCATAACCTCTGTCTCGCTCCTGCCTCAATTATAATAGAAGAATTAAACATCCAGCGATTCAAAACAGTAATGCTGCCTCTTAAATCCCTTTGTACCAGCTCTCAGTTGTTAATGACTAAAGACACTGAATGAACTGTGGAGTTATCAACAGATGTAACTGTGGACAGAAGCAAATCAAATGGCTACTCTGAACAGCGAGATTACTGAATATACATTTACAGTTTCTGTTTTGTGGCCAGAATGTACTTGTTCCAAAAATATTTATTTTGTTTTTTAATTGTATGTTGACTTTATGACTTTCAAGATTCAAGATTTTTATTTGCCATTTGTGCACAGGACCAACAGTCCATGCACATTGGAATGGAATGGAGCTCTGCAGGTCAAGTCACACTTTTTACAAGATACAGACAAAGCAACTAAAGAAGGAAAATAGATATAAAGTAAGGAGTTTTTGTGAATAACATACATTTGGCTTAATGGTACATTGACTTAATCGAAAGAATATATTAGAACTGTGCTGAAACAACACGTGGCGATTAAATTGTTGTAAATTGTAGGCTGCTTGCCCAAAGTTTTCATACATACCTCGGCCTACCGCCCCTCCAAAGTCAAAAGAACAACCTGACCTTGAAATAATTAAATGGTCAATTACACGCCTGTTGATCTCTTTTAATTTCTTAATAATTGCATTAACTGTGTGGGAAAAAGAGTTAGTTCTCTTGTCCACCTACTCCTCCTTCATCCTCCTCTCCCTCTGACTCCCTTCCTCCTACTTCATGTGCCAGCCCACAAGGTTTTTGATTCTCATTTATTTTGTGTCACTGTTCACACCTCAAAAAAAAAAAAAAAGATTTAATTTGATGCCACGGACTCCTCAATAAGCTCAAACCTCCTCCTCCTCCTCTGCCCCCCTTGCATCTCCCCCGTGCTTTTATGTAGTAATCAAATCCAGCACGTGTCGCCACGTATTTGTAGGCATACCGCTCTATTCTAATCTCTCCATCTACAATCTCCATGGATTTCCAGTCTTGCCGGTAGAAACCATTGTAGCCATGAAGCACAGAGGCCTCGTGCTTGTGCGTGCATGTCCTCTGATGCTACTTGTAGGCAAGCTCAGGCTGGGATTTTCCAGTGCCACCCCCGTCAGTGGGAAGCCCTACATGGGGACATGTCAGCGCCTTGTTTGCTTGTTGTGCTGATGAAGCTGGGGGTGGGGCGAGTGGGCAGCCTTGTTCTGGTTCCAGGATTCCCTTCAAATGAGTCAGCCAGCCCCCACTCAAACCGACTGTTACCTTGGGAACTCAAGCTTGGGCTTCCCTCAACAGTACTAAAGTACAGACTCATCAGCACCCATACTTGCTAACACACACGTAGTAGGTGTAAGGGAAACAGCGCCCAGGTTGGATAAAACTAGCTTATTAAAGCACTCTTTGGACTGTACTCTGTCCTGTTAGGCCCAATCTGCTCCCTGAGTTTGAGATGACCAGCCCAGCACAGCCACTTTGTAATGTATGCAAATTAGACTGAATAGATGAGTGTGATAATGAGTTTGGGTGGCTAGTTTCTTAAGTCAGTGATTTGAGTAATAGCATCCCACCCTGCTAATGAGCATTACCAAAGGAGTGTAGGTTTAGCATGTCACAATGTGTCAGGTGATGTCAGCGGTGGCTGGAGTTCACTTATTAACTGGACTGTTTATGTTTCCATCTCAGGTTCATTACCAAAGCCCAATGAGTTTCTCTATTGAAGCTATTAGTCCAGCAGGCTATTGTTAAGTGGCTTAATTTGTTCATGCACTGAAGCAGATCAAGGGTGACGCCCCCAGTTCCTTTTACCCTCTCCTCCAAAGGCCAATCCACCCTGCCCAGCTAATCACCATTATATTTTTCTGCTAACCATCCACTACAGATTACAACCCATTCGGCTCAAAACACAAAGTCTCAAATATTACTAAAAAGGCTTTAATTCAGAAAATGTTTTAAAGACATTGTAGCTGTCGGTTGCTACTTGGACAACTCTTGATAAATCAATTACTTTAAATAGCCAAAAAAGCATTTTATTAAAATCTTAAAATTGAATTTATAAGATGGATGCTGTGTATTTTCCTGCATTTTAAAGGTGTACAGGTGCCTCACTGACTATACAAAAATGAGTGTAACCCTGTTAAAAGTGTCAGCCTTTCAGTTCCAGCTCAGCCAATAAGCAAAAGTTGTGCACCATAAAATATATTGTTAACTCCCAGGTCATGCAGTACTGTGCTTTGCTATCCGCAATATCAAAGTGTCCATTCCTAGTTAATAGTGATGTACACTTGGTTTGTAGTATGCTGTTATCTATGAAGCTAGTCTTCAGCATTAGTTTTTCTTTTTATAATAGAAATTATGAAACTCTAAAAAACCTGCTGTCTTGCAGCTAGCTCCACAATGACACAAGCCACGCCAAAGAATAAAGTAACCATTTTTTTAAGTGTTTTCCCACTTTCCACCAGCAAGCTAAAGTTGTTTACCTGAGCTGCTAATGAAGCACTGCTATCCGTGTGACAAACACTGTGCACTGTGCAGGGCTTATTAAAATAACAGTACCCTGCTGGTTTGCCAGTGGAAAACCTTGAATGTGCAAAACTAGGAAAAGTTCACTGTGCATTATTAGTAACATAACAGGTACATCCAGTGCAGCTAAAAACGAGTAGTTCTGCTGGTTGGTAGAAAGGTGGGTCCTCATGATGGCCGCAGGGGGAACTGCATATAAAACACCGGGACACCACCACATGGTAATTAAAGAATAATACACCATATACGCAAGTGCAAATGCTAAAAACAGCATTGGTCCCTCACATAGTTCACGTTGTAGGCTCTACAAAGCTTCATCACAGGAGTCTAAATCAGACGTTAGGAGGCTTTCCTCCCAACCCTGAATAATCTTTAATGTGCAGTCGTGTTGAGGGATCCTTAAAGAGCAGTAATGAAATCTTAAGCTGTTATCTTAAGTTGCAGCTACTCAACTGGAAATACTCTGTGTATACAAAGCACGCAGGCAACGGAAAACATGAAGCCCACTCACTAGTGGGGAATGCACTAGACTGTCCATTAAGTCCATGAAAATTTTAGGCATGCTTTGCTTTTGTAATAACAGCTTAGTGATCTGTGTCTCAGGTGGGCTAAATAGTAGCAGGAGTTCACAGTTGAATCTCTAAATTTCTCTGGCCAATACCTGTCGTCTTTTAGGCAACCAGATTTACAGCAATATGTGAAATTGCTCAATTACATCAGCCTCCGTCGTCTTCGGAGGCGCAGCAGTCACTGTTATGCTGATTAGCAGGATTGGCACAGTCACAACACATGGGTGAGATGACAAACCAGTTACACGTCGGGCCGATTAAATCCTGAGTGGTACCCCAGACTGTAACACATAGTGGCTTTTAGTTTCCTCCATTGTTAGCCAAAGGTAATGAAGCCTGATCAACAATAATTCCAAATGTGTGGCTGTAGAATATTTGGTTGGTGTCATTGTCCTAAAACTGAAGTAAAGATGAGGCAAAGCAATAGTGTGTACAGCAAATGTTCCTTCTTCTAGTTTAAAGTTTGGCATGGGGCCTGGACAGGTTTGGCAAGGATGTAGTAACCCATCTAAGATGAAGTAACAACCTTTAGAAAACTGGCAACTTTTTCCTCAGTGCTGACAAACTGTTGGCTGGCTGTCAGTTTTTGCTAAGCTTTCGATGCCCAGTATTGATCATATCTGAGCTATTTATTCAGGAAAATGACACTTACATGGCCATAAACATGGCATCATAGTTGGTGGCCAAAGTTGGCAGCTAAAAGATTATCTCCAAATTCTATCTGAGGATCGGTTATCAAAAGGTGGCATCCATGCAGCTGTTTATGTGTTGTAATCATCCAGTATCGCTGCTGAGGGCGTAAACTAAAAAAGGGGATTTCGAGGAAACCTTTTCAGCGTGAGTAGAGATACCGGAGAAACCCCTGTGGTTTAAAACAAGTCGCACATGACACAAGTTTTTACTTGCACGACTGATGTAAATGTCATGCCACGCTGATAAAGACAACAGCGTGCATAGGAGCGCCTGCCACTGACTGGGTCACTGCTTCTATTGTTCCTGTGTATTTTGGGACATAAAAGAAAGGGGGCGGGGGCTGAATCCAGATTCACAAAGTATTCTTATTTACTACATAATTATTTACTGTTTTGAAAGCAAAATTTTACATATTTTGCCACTAAACTCAGAATAATAATGCTTTTTCCATTTATATCTGGATAACATGTTCCATAGTTGAGCAATGATGCCATTTTTCTGTGTTTAACCTGTAAACTGTAAGGTTCCTTGTGAGGCAAGGACTTTTAATTCACAATAACCCTGCAAATGAATGGGCTGATTACTGAGGCGAAGATGAGGAGGTAGTCATAAGCACTTGGCTTGAGTGGAATCGGCAAGGGGGGTGGAGGGGAGGGGTGGCGGTGGCAGTACAAGTCCAGCCTCAGAAATAGAGCTGTGAACACCATCTGTCATGCTCTCTCTCCCCGTCTGTTAGCCTGACTGCAAGTAAAAGGGAGAATGATGCTCTCAGAACTGCATTAGAAGGACGTGGGTGCTGATTGTCGTAGGTGTGGGTTTACAGGGTGTGCAAGGGAGGGGGAAGTGGTGGATATACAAGGAGGTGCATGAGTAACTCTTGCTGACAAAGGGAAGCACTCACCCACATAGAGAAGGAGAAGGGTTGTTGGGCAAGTGGGTATTCCTGCTGAAACCGCACCCCTGCACCCACCCACCGCCTCTTTGTGGACTCCTACCTACCAGCTCGTGTCGGAGGATTCCTAGCGGAAGTTATGTAGACACGTTATAGGAACACACTGCTCATCTAGTGCCCTAAGATCAAGAGAAGTTAGAAATTCATGTATACTATTAAGCTCACTTTCATAAAATTCACCTTGTTTCACCATTTTTAGACAAAGCGGAGATGCGCCGGGGGTCCCATCTACTGTCTTTTTAAAGAATTTTATGATGGTAATAATACCTCTATCAAGTCTGAAATAATTCTGATTCATTTTATGGATTGTGATAAATTTGCTGGTTGGTGGTTAGAGTGTCAGGCTATTACATGACCCACAGAAAAAGCTCTGCTGCATGTCTTTTTCTAGATTATCAGAAATTATTCATTGCTCATAATGTGTAGGTTGTTCGGGATCCTTTCTGCCTTTGTTTGAGTCAGAGTGTGAAATAGTCAGTAAAACATGAAGGCAAGCTACACCACGATGAATGTAACACCACAGCTGGGCGCACATAAGTTAGACGTGGTATCTTAAGACGTGACTGGCTCCTACATTTGACGAGCAGAGACAAGTGACAAAACACATATTTAGTGAATGCTGTTTCTTTAAGATCTGGAAACTAACTCTGGATTATAACTTAATGATATTTCATATTTGTTTAAACTTATATAATGAATATAGATGCTCATATTTGTGTGAGCGGCCTTGATTGGCCTTTGCAGGCGGCTCAGAGGTCGGGGTCAGCATCACAACAGCTTGCAGGGACTCTGTCTTTTCAAGGGCAACCTCCAAGGGTGCGAGTTTCCTGCTCTAGTGTCTTGAACTCGGGCCTTCCATTTCAAAGGGGGTTCCCCCTGTTTGCTGCGTGGCCACGCTCTTCAACATATCAAGGAACAAAAATATTTCGCTTAAAATAACGATTTCCCTTTTTCGAAGCTGCAACAAGTTGTAAGTTTCTTTGTCACCAGTGCAGAATATTATTTATCTTGAACAACACAAAGATCAAATCTGCCCCATTTAGGTGTCATATCTCCAGTCCCACTGCTGCTCCTTGTTCACTGTTTTTAATGCATACCAGGAGTAATTTAGTTAGTCTCCACTCGACAGAGTTAAACACCCTCGTGCTTCGGCATAAATCATATTGACGCTTTCAGTTTTTATCTCTGTCAGTAGCTGCTGTTCCCACATTGCTCAGTGTGTGATTCACTATAACAGCTTAAATGGGTATTTCCCTCATATGAGGATGCGAGACACAAGCATTGCTTATAATGTCTCCGAAATAACTCGAGTCTCCGAATCACTGGTGAGTTAACTCAGCCCGGGTAATCCATGAAATGCTTTGTTTGTTTCATTATAGGTTGTTCCTCAGTGAAAGTGTTTGGAGTGTTAAAATTCAGGAATTCATAATATTTGCCTTTACGGTGATTTAAAAAAAATAATAGTAGATTAAACAAGGTGTTGGATCCTTACAGAAATGATAGTTATTCTGCTGAGTACAGTTTTTAGAAGGGCACTGTGGTCTTACATGGTCACCAACTATACTCAAGTCGTCATATAAACGACACTCCGTTCCTCAAAGAGGCTCAAAGTCAAAGTGTGCCAATAGTAATATCCCTCACATCATTAAAACATCTGAAGCCCAAACTATTGATACATGCAGGATGTATCTGTGCTTTCATGTTTATGCCAAATTCAGATCTTACTGTGTCACAGCAGAATCAAGACTTAGACCAGAAGATTTAGGCAGTACTGTAGCTGCAGTTTCCTGCTCTTAACTGGCAGGAGATGCATTCAATGTGGTCATCTGCCACTGTAGCCCAACCCGAATTCAGAGCTGCTCTTCTGCATACTTTGGTTGTAACCAGTGGGTACTTTAGTTGCTGCTGCCTTCCAATCAGCTCAAAGAAGTCTGCCCATTCTCCTCTGACCTCTTGTACGAACAGCGCATTTTCACTTAGGCAACTGCCGGCAGATATGCTCTGTAAACCCTAGAGATAGTTGTGTGGGAAAATCCCTGTATATCAGCAGTTTCTGAAATACTCAAACCATCCGGTCTGACACCAACAACCACGACACATTTAAAGTCACTTAATTCACCTTTCGTTTCCTTTCTGATGCTCAGTTTGAACTTCAGCAGGTCGTCTTTTTCCTGGCACAATTGACTGATTAGATATTTACTTTAATGGGCATACAGTATTGTGAATATATGTGTTTGTATGGAACGTTTATCCCTGTCACCATGTTTTTATGCATGGTGAGCAGTGCATTACCGTATTATGAACAAAAAGCTGGATGGTATCTGTGTTTTAAGTGCAGTGAATGAGCACAGAAGAATCTCGCGAACACAGACATTTAAAATGTAAATGAGAAAATACTTACAGGGAAACAGTGGTAATGTTTGTCTTGCATAGAGAATGAAGCTGTTTCTAGTGTCTTTCAACTTTCAGCTGCTGAAACAGCACAACAGTTAAAACACTGACATATTAGCCGTGAGTACTCCATTAGGCTTTTTTTTTTCTTTTTCTTTTTTTTTTGTTGTAAAGATCCCGATTTTAATGTTCTGCTGGTTTTCTACACAGTGCTTCAATCTGAGCTCATTTCTTACATAAACAGCTAATGATAGAAGATCTATGTATGAATGTTTTCAATGATTAAGCTGCATTTTGCACATTCGCTTTATGGGCGAGCATATAGGAAATAGCTGAAAACAACTGTTTTCTCTGACATCTGCATTATGCAATGTGTCTTTTATCTTCAGCTTGAGGTCAAAAAAAAAAACAATCCAAAAATACAACTGCTGGTGAACATAGATTTTGTACAGCAAAAGCATTGCACTGTTTATTCCCTGGGCAAGTTTTTGAGGAAACGGTATTTTTTAAGAGAAAGGAAGAAGTACATAGTGTTAATACACAATTTATGTGTATATGTTAGAGTGGAAAATATATCATTAAACTCTTTACTGCACAGTCATTAAACCATTTCTTCTAATATCTACGTTTTACTTAAAGATCTGCGTTATAGATCAAGTCACCTACAGACATTTACTGCATTTACTTTTCTAGAAATTACCTGCTAGATCCCCATAGTGCAAAGTCAGTGTGATGCCCATGTGCTAATAGTGTAGGCAACAGCCTGGTAGTCCACAGTTAGCGAGTAGGGATCATGTGTCATTGCAGTTTAATGCAGACAACTCCCTCTAAACGAACCGGAGCATTTCAAGTAGTGAGACTGCAGACTAACTCCTGCTGCGTGCTACTGTTAGAAAGGGCAACTTCAAACGATGTCCCGACCTGACTCCTCTGACTTGTTTCAGAGTTCGGGTGTGAAAACAGCTTCAGTGTATAAAGTCTTGGATATCGTGCCTCAGAGTATCTCGTTTAGTAAAGCAATATTATGCTTGTTTGCACTACAGAAGTGTTTTTATATACAGTATCTGTTACAGATTTATAAGCAGCATTCAAATTCTCTTGGCATAATAGTGAATCTCAGTCTTGGATTCTTTCTTCATCAAAAATCAGATGAATCGCTCACAGATTTTTCATGGGTGGGGTTAATATGAAAATCATTTAATGCTGAAAGTTATTAATCTGCCCGAAGGTCCAGCCTGATGAGTATCTTTTGAATTTTCGGTATTTTTTTTACAAAACTTCAAAAGACAAAGATCTAAATGTCTTTTTATTATTATCATAAATACTGCAAGAATAGCATGCTACACATACTAGACCCCATACCTTAAAATGGCTTCTCTTCATAAACGTTATTAACACAGATTGTGGCTGTCAGTCATTCAGCGATGCCAAGTTGTCATGTTTGGCGTCACACCCCACAACCAAGTCCCTGAGGGAGGCCGCCCACCATGTGAGAATGACCCGTAGGTTACTGTGAGTAAGTGCGTCACTCCCCAGTGAACATTAGGATCAGCGACCCCAGCACAGCCCTGCTTGGTCACAGCGACTGTGATAGCAGCTCTGCCCCGTACAGCTTAATCACTCCAACCCCTAAACTACTTTTGTGATTTTTTTTTTTTTTATTTCTTGTGAATAATAATATATGTGATTGTGTATTAGATCCGCATATTATTGACTCCGCATATTATTGACTTATCTTTTATTATTTGGCTAAATTTCAATATTTTATTCATTTGCTGTTGTTTATACTCTATGTATTATAATGAAATTAAAAGGGCACAGGGTGCCTGGGAGGATGAGCGAGAACTGAGCATTAAGATGTGGGAAAATGTTGCACGTTCAAATGTTGACTACCTGTTGCTATGGCAATGGGTTTGGATCCTGCAGGCTGCAGGACACTTGCTATTTCTAAATAAAGCTTTTTTTTCTCACCGATCAGTGGATGAAGATATTCGCATTTGAAACTAATCTTCTGAATTTGATCGGTCTGTGTAAACACTCCTATGCGTACAGTTATTCCTAAAGAGAGGTTACATGATTATAGATAAGAGCATATGCACGATACAGGATGCAGGCTTTAATACTGCTGAAAGAGTGAAATACTGTTTGAAATTGATAGTAATATGCTAAAGTTGTTTGTGCATCTCAGTGATTCGGACATAGACCTGCACACTCTGTGTGCTTATAACTGTAGTTTTAGCATTTTAATGGCATTATGAACCGTTATCATCCTCAAAGTACATTTCATTTGCTGCCAGGTGACAGCTGCAGTCTTTAAGAAGCAAAGAGAGAAGTCAAACTATGGTTGATCACCTTTAAATAGTCCCCTATCCCACATATGAGTAAAGCGCAAAATGAAACTTTTCATTTCCCTGTCCAGAAATCTGGATAGGTATTGAAAGTGTTAATTAGTCTCCTTGAAAAGATGTCTTTTCAACAGTCTAATGCATTTATTCCCTTCAAAACATATATCATATTCATAATCTGGAAGAACCATTCCCAAGAGAAAAATTAAACATTAGGATAAAAAATTGTTGTATGCTTCTGCTTTATCTTTTTATGCTCTGAGCTGCTGTCCTACTACAGTTTTTATTCTCTGTGGATATGTGTTATTATTAAACTGGAACTGAAAGTTTCAAAGCTGAGATTAGAAAAAAGATGCTTGGTCCTGCCTGTCTTTTGTCCTTGGTGCTGGTTGTTAACACAGTACCCCCACTAGCCTGTAGGGGGAGCCTGTGTGTGGCAAAAAAGAGGACAGAAATAGGTGCTGAGACCACATACTCCATGTCTGTGATGGGGACTTCCACGTTTACCTCAAGTGGGTTTTGGGCCATTTCACAGACAGCATATTTAGTCCTTTTCCACCCACTCAAGGATGCAGCCGTCTTGCAGTAAATAGCCAAGTATATTAAACAAACATGCCTGTGTGCAATTTGCAGTGTGAAGTGCCTGACTGTGTGCTTCCTGGGGCTGAGGGAGTTTAACCTGACAAATATACAGCAGAAAATGCTTATGAAAATATCTGCACTTCACATTGGGTTACACGATATCTGTTTCTAGGCAACAAGAAGTTAATATACAATTAATAATATGGGAAATTGGAAATCTTCTGAGTAGTTTAATTTGCTTGGGAACTGTCTTTTGTCTGAAAATTGTCTCCTGTATTCTGATATTAATATACCTGGATTTTTATATATTTAATTTTGACATACTTTAACCTGAAGTGTGGAGGCAAGCCTGTAGTGAAGCTTCCAGTCAGGTTTTCCTTTTTTTTTTTTGTCTTTTTTTTTCCCCCAATGATCACCAAATAGTTCACTGTTTATTGGATCTCGAGCTTGCTGTTACTTCAGCAGGATACAGTCTAATGGCACTGGCTTGAAATAAATTAAATGGCCAGCTTTTGTGGTTATAAAGACTGCGCTGAGTGTAGAACCTTTGCTTGTGGGAACATAAATCTGAAAGAAGAGCAGCCCGTGCCTGCTATCTGTTTTGTGTTTGTTATCAAATCTTTGCTATCGCTGGGTTTGTCACAAAACAAACAGGCTGTGCTTCATAATTTGCCCGGCTAACTTTTGTGTTTAAATTCCAGGGCAGTACACTCAAGGAAGGACAAATAGAAGGAACAACCCTCACTGGTAAGTAAGATCTTCTATTGACTATTCATTGTGTAACCTTGACTTACTGGTGTCATTACTCCTAGGTTTAATTTAATTCCAAAAAGTTTATCTCAATCATTGATTGTGTGTAGGCTGTGCAAGTTGCTCTGGTAAATACTATATATAATTATTTGGAATAATTCCATATTATTGTTTGGACTTATAGAGTCTTACTATAATTTATGCTAAAGTATTTCAGTATTTTGGTATCACTTGGAGGAATTTAACATTTTTCCTGTGCAACCCTAAAGTCGCTCTTTCGTGACCCTTCTCATCAGAGTAAATTTAATTCCTGCCCACTATTGTGAGTTTAAAGGGCTTAAAAAGTGCATTAGTACTCGCATACACACACAGAGATGCACACGCCGCCATCATCCTCCCCCGTGAAGCTGGTTATGTTTACTGTCTTGCAGTGTTGGTGCTGATTAAAGAGGATTTATCCAAAGAAAATCTGTAGCCAGTTTATTACCCACAACCCAGACTGACTAAAGAATTCTCAGAATTCAGAGTTGAAGGTTTTTATGGCCGTACACCTCCCTTTGGTTGAAATAATCCACTAGGATTTTCCTGCGCAACGAAAAGAATTGGGATGTCAAAGATTTAGCACATACTTACAGTAAATTGCTATAAAATGCCAGTCCCCCATCTCGGCTGTCCTAATTCTGATTCTTTGGTTTTTCTTACAGATTATAAGCCGCCAACCCCGCCATCGAACTCTGGTTTTCACCGCTACCAGTTCATGTTGTTCGAGCAGCCTCCAGATGCGTCTGTGTCACTCACGGAGCAGGAGAAGGCATCCCGGGGTAATAACTCCACTCGCCAGCTTCTTCAGTCTGCTACATTGTTTTCCCACTGCAGTATCATCTATCATATACCAACAGTGGCCGATTGCCAGCATCTATCTGTTGAATCAGCAATGAAAGTTTACAGCAAGGAATTGAAACCTAACAGTTCCTCTCACATTATAGGTTTTTGCGGTTTTTAGGAAAGTATTTTTGTAACAGACAATAAGAAGCCACGTCATTTTACAGTATTCATTTCCTTCAGAGGGAGTACTCCTTAATTTAGGGTGTAATATTTCCACATTAGGCTCTGCAACTCCTGAAATATCTGTTGTGATTGAGTGTTTTTTACTATAAACTCAATCTTCACTGTGCTGGCTTTGTTTCATAAGGACCCATGTCATTCTGCATAATTCACAATTAAGATGCTTTAATCAAAGCATTCGGAGTTGCTTAAGGAAGATAATTTTCTCCAAGTGCTTGAACTTAACATGGGAAATGTTAATGAGGTTAGTGAGTAAGTCTGCTGCAGTGTTAATGCCTGCGGGGTCAAGACAAGTATTATTGGCTCCCACGCACACCTGCACGAGTCTGCCTGACCACATCTTGTTAACCTCCGCCAAACCTAAAAGCCTCATCAACTACGTCACAAGCTTCCACGTGAATGGCCGTTTTAGTTTATATTATTAGTACTGATGATGTTATTTCCATACATCCTTTGATTTAGGCTTTCTTTCTTGCAGAGGTATTGTTTTGTTTACGCTTTTGGATTTATTTATTTTTTTCGTACTTCTCCTTCCCCCCTGAAGTCTGTGTGGGAAGGTGGGCTGCAGCACTTGGATGCACAGTACAGCACCTCACAGGAGGCGTGTCTATCTGTCTTTTCGAGTCAGGTCACAGCCGGTGATTTGAGGGGAGATCAGGGCGGTTTGAGACTTCAAGCGCTACGGCCGTGAATAAGTGGAGCTGCCAGTCTCGGCTGTTTGAAGTTTTGACAGCTTTGTCAGCAAACAATCCGGGCACATTAGGCTGAGGTCTGTTTGATGTTGAAACCTTTGGAAAAAAAAAAGTGTCAAAAGAGATGTAGTTTGTAGTATGTTACTTATTCGGCTCACTTTGGGGAGGTTGCGATGAACTCTTGCCGCATCGTTGGGGCATTCGCAATGTCACAGCTGGTTAAGCTGAAGGAATAATAGCATGAATAATAGTTTACTATTTAGAATATTTTTAATGTATTCTTGTGCAAAATAAACTGCTCTGACACAGAAGTTGCCCCCACGTTATGAAGCATTTGAACTGAGTGGATCCACCCATCCTTAATCGAGTGGATGAGCCTAACTCCCGCTGTAAGACTTCCTCTCTCCTGCTAGCAGCTCTCTCGATACGAGGAAAATTAAATCAAAAAATCCTCCCGGATAATCACGCGCTTCATTTGATGGGTCAGTTCTGGACACAATAATCTGCCAAGAGTGTTTTACACATTAAGAATAAGAGCCTAGTTGTGGTGTATGAGCAGAAAATAAACGACTTGACGGTAATGGGTAACCCTGGGGGTTCACTTGGACTGTAAGCTGGACTGGACCAAGAACACTAATGCTGTCTTTAAAAAAGGACAGGGTCGGCTTTTCCTACTGAGGCAGCTCAGGTCCTTTAATGTTTGTAGGAAAATGCTGACCATGTTCTATCACTCTGTGGTAGAGAGTGTCGTGTTCTTTGCAGCTGTGTGCTGGGGCAGTGGGTTGAAGACAGCCGATGCCCACAGGCTGAACAAGCTGGTTAAAAAGGCTGGTTCTGTCCTGGGTGTCAGACTGAAGAACTTGGTGGAGGTGTCTGAGAGAAGAATGCTAAAAAAGCTTCTTTGTATTATGGACAACCCCTCTCACCCCATGCACGCCTCCATGATGGACCATCAAAGCATACGCAGCAAAAGACTGATCGCCTCTAAATGCAGAACTGACCGTCACAGGAAATCCTTCATACCGGGGGCAATAAGACTGTACAACTCCTCCTCATTCTGTAGGTGATTTCCCAAGGACTAATAACAAGCTCAATGTTTGTTTCTTCTCACCATCATATGCTGCTACACTCTCTTCTACCCAATTCACAATATTGGGAAAATTTAAAATCACCACAGATAAGCTATTTATTTTTCTCAGGATACATACATCGTTACTACTTCGAGCCACTTGATATTATTTTTGCACTATCCTATTGTATATTGTTTATTATTGTACACTAGCATTCTTATTGTATATATTGTATTTCTTATTTCTTATATTGTATGTATATCTCTGTCTCTCTTACTGCACTTAGCATG
>VUQR01018896.1:102085-137909 GCA_015108515.1 Hemichromis elongatus | reverse complement strand
CTCAGCAGGTAGAGTCTGCTCTGACCCTTCCTGTATAGAGTGTCAGTGTTGTGGCTCCAGTCCAGTTTATTATTTAGGTGAACACCCAGGTACTTATAAGAGTCCACTCCCTGGATGTTTACCAGTGTCAGTGTGGTGGGTCTGCGTCTCCGGAAATCCACCACCAGCTCCTTGGTTTTCCCGGCGTTGATCAGCAGGTGGTTCTGCTGACACCATCCACACATTATTGGATGCCTGTAATCTTCGGGCCTGTTGTGGAAATTGCTGCACTGTGGGAAATCACAGTCTGCAAATGCAGAAGAAGCCATATGTGAACATGATACAGAAAGGCTGCCATCTTCTATGTTATGGATGTCTCATTTTATATTGTAGGCAACATACCTATTTGCAAGCAAAAAAAAAATTTGAATCAAGTTCAACTACACATTTAATCCCTGAGATAATATTATTCTTCTTTTTCTTAATATAAGTAAAAGAAATGCGATTTCAGCAGTATATCTCTGTTTTTCCCCATGCTGTTGTAGTAAAGGAAAGACTTCTGTTTGATCTTAAATTGTAGGAAATAACTGTAAAAATGTGTAGGCCATTGTAATTAAAAAACAGACAGCTTCTGTAAATTCACAGAAATTTGTATAGTCAGTATTGGAGGGAAAAAAAACTGTACATACAGGTTTTAGAACAACACATACTCCCATCCGGACTACTTCTTTTTTCAGGGACGACTATTTATTAAAACATTGTGCCATTGTAGTACAAAGGTTCAGGTGCTGAAGAGCCCTGCTTGCAGTCTAGATGTTTCACCAACTGAACACATTTGGAACATCATGAAATGAAAAACACAACAAAGAAAACTGAGGATTGTTGAGCAGCTAGTGTCCTCTAACAGACAAGCATAGGACAATATTCCTACCAGTCCAGCAGCTCTGTTTACACAGTGGTAAACATGGCGCTGTCCCAACCTTTCTGAGTCGTGTTGCTGCAATCAAATTCAAAATTATTTTTTGGTAAAATGGTATGTTTGCTCATTTTAAACATTTAAAATGTTTGTTTTATGTATGTATGTATTATATGTATAAAATATGGGTTTATGAAATTTGAACATTGGGTTCTTTTTTGCAGTTGGGTTTGTATCGATAATGCAGACTTTCCATTTAGTTTTCATTTCCAGAGAGGCAAATACTTCACACAGAAGGTGTCTTTTTTACTTTGGTACAGTGAAGCATCAGGTTTATGGCAATAGTGAGATGACTCTCACTCTCAACCCAATCCATATGGTTCTTTTAAGGCATCCCTTTAAAAATGATCATATGGTGACATTTAAATGTCCTTTGTAAAGTATTTTTAGTTACCAGGATTAACATTGCTTAGATACAGTTTAACCCCAGAGGAAATTGAACTAAGTAGTCTTTGTTATCTTAACCTTCACAGAGAAGGTTTTAGTTCCTAAATCTATCCAAGAAATCTAAACAAGAAGTATTTCGTACCTAAACCTAACCAAATTGTCTTTGGTGTTCAAGCCTTACAGAAGAGACTTTGATGCCTAAATCTAACAAAGAAATCTTAACCAACCATCCAATTTAGTTTCCAAACCTAACCCAGTGCCAAGTTAAATCTAATTGTCAGTGAAAACACAAGTTTATGATTTATTCAGTGCTGCTACTCCAGTATTGCCATTAGGCACACGTTTTGCTTAATGGCATGCTATACCAGAAACCCCATGAAACCCTACGACCAGAACATATGGACCTTTTGATAACACAAGCAAATCTAATCCGTTATAACTGAATCCAGCCAGCTATTCATTCTCTTATAGCTGCATTTTTTTTCCTAGGTTCTAGCACAAATAACTATATCTAACATTACTTTAGCTTTCAGTGCTTTGTTTCCTTAAAATCCTGGATACTAAGAGATTTTTTTTAACTAAGGCTTGATCCATTGAGAGTTACTCTACATGAGCTATGTGACAACTTTACAAGTTGTCACATAGCTTCCAATCAGTTTTCTTTCTTGCCATGGAAAAAGCTCTTTGATACAACAAGTGGGATCAAATTAAACAGCCTTGGTGATTTTCTGGCTTTAACTACTGAGTATATGCTGTCTGGGTTGAGCAAATTCTTCTTCTCAAGGGGAAATTAAGCCCTCTACAAATCCACTGGATAGACTAAAAAATGCACACACAAAAAAATTGTTGCTAAAGTAAATGCTCTTTAGTGCAGAACAATCTGATATTCAGAAAATGGCTTAATTTTCTATTCACTGCAAAGTGTTTTTACTGAGTCTTGCATTCATCATCCAGGTCTTCTCAGTCCTGGAGTCGACCTATCAACACGACAGTCTTCGATATCTCCTGGACTACTTCGTACCTGCAAAGCACCTCCTGCACAAACTCCAGCAGCATGCCTGCGTGAGTTGAAAAAGGCAAACACTCCTTGAATGGAACACACACAAAGCTGAATAATTAGAAACAGAATCGGCCATCACACACAAGCAGTATAGTCTGAGAAATCTGCCAGCTGCTAGCTTCTTAATTCCTCTAAAATAGTCCTTGGGTCATTTCTCAGGTAGAAGTAACTGACTAATTGGAACTGGCGATTTAAGTCAGTCAATACAAGTCAAACCTACAGTCCTTTGGAAAGTCAGAGTTCAAGTCCCAGGACCCAAAAGTAAGTTCCACTCAGTTTAGTATAGCCCAAGTTATAGAGGTCAAAATTAAGCTAAGTGACACGATTTCTTCAGTTTTTATTTTAGGGAAACTTTTCACAATTTGATTGATGCTTTATGTTAAATTCGGTTCTGCAGAATAAGCCTAAATCTGTTAGGGGAGTAAAAGATGCAGACATCGCCAAATCGCTTAGAGAGAAGCTCTAAAGTTCAGATAAATGTAAGTCAATAACTTCTATTTACTATTATGCAGTGTAACCATGATAAGAAACCAAATTCTTTTATCTGCTCTATAACAGTGTGGCATCTGTGGAAGTTTTAGCCACAGAATCATGACTAGTGACCATGACCATTTATTTGCAGACAGAGAACTGTTGGTATTGATCTTGCTGACAGGATCCAGCACAAATTAAGCCTTAGTCAAGTCTTTAACAGTTCACACTAAATCATTTCCAAACAGTGGAATACCTGTCTGATTATTTTTTATTATTTGGGGCTTTTATAGAATCTGGCTTTAAAATCTGTGGTTTCCAATATAAACTGAAGTTGTATTCGCAACAGTCAAGGCCTAGTTTTATGCTAGGGGTTCTGTAGTGTCTCTGTACCTGGTGACAGGAAAACTCCAGAGCTTAAAACATGTAGAGTTTGATACATGTAACCCAATACCAGTTGTTCACTACATCATGGAAGCTTGAGTCTGCCCCTAAACTTTAGCTGGTCAGTAAAATTTGTGAAAGTCTCTGGTGACATTTGAGTTTCGCAAACAAATGAGGTGGTTTCCCTGCCTGGGAAGCTCCAGAAGTGAATGAAATGCAGTGCAGTCTTGCGTAAATAAATAGTTTATATTGTGATGTTTTTAGGATCCCACATACATAAACACAAATCCATATAAATAATATGATACAGGAAACATTGTCCAAACCTTGTGCAAACACGCAACTTCCACTTTGTGTCCCTCTCTTGCTGTTTCTGCCCCACTTAGCCAAACTGAGACAAAGCAATAAGGCGCAATGTCTATTTAACTCAAATCCTTGATGTTTATTTGAACAGCATTCTTTATATTTAACTTTCTGAGACACACAAAGATAAACAAGTCACTGTGTTTAGCGCAAGCTTGGTAGCTAAGAACGTTCTCATATTTCCCTCCACGGTTTTCCTAGACTTATACACACACACAAACACACACATATATGCACTCCCCGTACAGCGCTTGTGAGCAAACTATGTTTTCATTGTCGCTGAGTGGAGCTGCCTGGAATGGGAGTTAGACTGTGAGTCATGACAATAATGCCTTCCATATGTGAGTGTGTTACTTGCTGTGAGAGAAAGATTTAGTAACAGAGAAGCGGTGGGAGTCGAAGGAGAAAATGAACATGACTCTCATTCACCGCGCCTGTGCGAAAAAAGAGAAGATGCTGGAGTTTTGCAGGCAATAGTAGACTGATTGAGGAATTTTTGAGTAATGGGAGGTGGGGAAGAAGGAGCAGACACTGGGGCATATTTATGGAGAAGAAGGAGAAGGAGGGGGTGGGCCAGAGGACACAGAGAGTTACAGATTGCGGACTGGCTCGCAACAGGCAAACTTTTTAAGAGAGAAAAAGCTGCACATGCTTTTTAATGCTAATATCCACCCTGACAGATATCAGATACTTGCCTCCCTAAAGCTTGCCACAGTGACAGAACAGGCACGAAAAGAGACAGAAGGGAGGCTTAAGGGGAAGAAATTGAATAAAGGACAGAGAGGTAGAATAAGGGGAGATGGAGGAGAGGCTGAGGAAAGAATTTAATTTGATCACGTCTCGTGAGTCTGGAGGGCACAGAGAGAGGAGCGAGCAGCCCTGTGTCAGTCGATTAGACGTGACTGGGAACAGCAGAGAGAGGCTCTGGATGAGTTTTAGGCTTCAAGGCTTTAAGAAAGGGGATATAGATTGGACACACCACTGATTAAGGTGGGAATAGTGCTTGGATTAAGGTGTATTACCTAAATAGATCAGTTGATTAATAGTGCAGAGAGTCCCACAAGAGGCCCACAGTGCTGTGCCCGAAATCACAGAATTTGCAGTTAAATGCTTTTACTATTCATTGGAGGTTTTTTCTGTATTTAGGACTGATTGAAATTGATTCTGTCGTTCTTACAGAGCCACCTGATGTGTTTTCCACTCCTGAAACAGTGGAACTGTTTTAGTAGTGGCTGCCTGTTGCGAGGAGCTGGTCATCTGCAAGTTTCTGTCTGACTCACACTGACTCTCTGCTAACTAAGCAGTTTTACACTTCAGGACACACGTCATGTCTGACATTTGTATGTGAAACTGGTTTTTGGCCAGTTCAGCTTGTGAAAACCGTTGACTCGCGTGGTATCAGTTCTAGAATTTCTGCTCATTTGAATAACTAAGCCAGACGCAACCATGCAGGCGGACACCAATGTGGGTGTGGGTTGTGAATGGAAGAGTACAATGGAGCACACTGAGGGGATGCTAATGGTTCTAAAAGGATGTCAGTGCGTCACACAGTCGAAGGGGTTCAGAAAGGAGCAAAATCTAACGTTATCTGAATGAAAGTTTAATTTTCGGTTTGCACATTTAACACTCTCTCTGTGTTTTCTTGTGTCAGTCTCAGTACCTGGGTTGCTTGTTCCTTCACTCTGGCTGGCCTCTCTGCCTGGGCGAAAAAGTGGTAGTCCAACTTTCCACTTTGGACTGGAGGCTTCTGCGCAGTAATGACTTCTACCTACAGGTGGTGCCCTTCTCTACACGTTGCCCAAGGCTGGCACTAAAATGCCTGGCTCCTGGGGGGCGCACTGTTCAGGAAATCTTGGTGCCCGAGTCGCAGCATCCCCTTGTGTTTACCACTGAGTGGCTTCACATTGTAAACAAGGAGCGAGGTCACAAGAGAGAAGGTAAGGAACTGAAGATTGGGTAGTACAGGTGGGTTTCTTGAAGAATCAAATTTTTTACCAGGTGTAAGGGCAGAAAGACAGGGGCAATGATGGCAGATGAGAAGAACTTAGCAGCAGAGCTAAAGAAATGCAACAAAGCTCATTTTAGTTAAGTCATAGCTGACATTGGTGGGTTTTTTTTATTTACCTTGTGCTTTTTCTTCATAAACCCTTTCCTTTGTCTTCTTTACACAGTTGGAGGAGGACTTGACACATGTCTCGTCAGTACATGCGATGGAGTGGTTAGACTTCCATGGAAAGAGGTAGTCTACCCGAAATTTATCCACGATCCCTCTGAAGAGTTGGGCCTAATGTCCAACCGTCTGCCTAGCGAGGGGGGTAGCAGCCTCGGAGGCTGGGGTGGCTCATCCTCTGGGGAATTAGACTCCTGGTCCTGGGATGAAGAGGAAGATGAGGATTTGCAACCAGATGGCTTGGACTCTAACTGTGTGCTTCCTCGACGAAGGCGCAGTGAAGACGGCCTTGGGCGGACATCAAGGCAACCTCAGCTCGATGGCGATTATGTCGAGCTTTTGGAACCTAGAGGGGGTCCTGATGGAGGTGTTGATCCAAGGCAGCGGTACCAAGAAATGCATGGAATCTGTAAGACCAAGACTCTACCTCTTTGCAGGAGAGGAAAGGCTATCAAGGTTCGCAGAGGAAAAGCATGGGGATATGGGCGAATGGAAAGGTCAGGAAGCTTTCGGGCTATCCTTGGTATCAAAGGAGACGCTGTGACTGCCAAGGGTGAGGTGTTACCACCACTGCCTGTGCCAGGAGTTGCCGAGGCTGGCCGAGGAAGGCGGTCTTACTCCTCCTCAGTCCATGACTCTGATGAAGGAGATAAAACAAACAGAGACTCTGAAGGCCTAGAAAGCCGTCGCCTTTGTTTTGATGGCCCGTTCAAGGAAAGGAGACCTGGAGTGGGCAAGGAGCGAGATAGCAATAGTCACACACAGCTATGCAAAGATGACCACAAAAGTAAAGAATCCAAGAGCAACAACAGCTTGGACACAGGTGAAATCCACGAATTAACAAACCACAAAGATGGACATGTTGTAGAGGGCCACTCTGATCACGGATCACATTCGGACTCTGTTTTTGAGGATGCTGATAAACCACTGAGCGGAGACAGTGATGCTAATACCCCAACATCAGATGCACCACAGAGACCATTCGCTGCTGTTTCAAAAAGTGGTGAAATTACAAACACTGGGTCTAAAAAGAAGAGTTTGTCAAACCAAAAATCCACAGATGAAAAGGATGAAGGAAAAGTGGAGGACAGAGTATGTCCCAGAGGAAAAGAGGTTAAAACAGCAGGATTCAGAGCACCAAGGTACTGAAATATTGTACGCTTTCATCTTATTTGTGTTCCTTTTTCACACACACTGTGTGAAAACACAACTTGATAGCACTTAGGTACAACCTTTTGAAAACAGAAAGGCCTCAAAAAGGCAATTTGGCATGACTGTGACACAGGCCTGTAAGTGTAGCCATTAATTTTATGCTGTGCCTCATTAAGATTTTTCTCTGCTTTGTGTTTAGGAGGAAAAGGAAGGGAAAGGGGGCCAAAGGGAAAGCTAAATCTGGGGGTCGTGTAAAGGAGAAGGCATCGAAAGTGCAGGTTAAAACTCCTCAACCAAGCCCGGCCACCTGCACTGCTTCAACAAAGCTACCAACTGCCAAGGAGAGCCAAACACAGCAAGCAGAGCACGCTGACCGATCTGAAGGCCTGTCTGCTGCAGATAGCGAGGCGACAAACAGCACAGCGAAAAGCAGCGCAGGTCTGAAGAAAACTGTGTTTGTGCACGAACGTTTGGTCGTATGTGCTCAACTTTCCTCAGACTGTTTTGTATATTTTTCTGTCCCTCCACAGAAGCTGAATCATCTCTGCCTGTGTGTAACGGACAGTCGGGCACATCTTTTTTTAACCACCCTAATGATGAGGCTGCATCACCAGACAAACAGAATGGTGATGCTTCAAAAGAGCCCGCCCTGCTAAGGGAACTGGATGCAGGCCTTCTCCAATCAGGGAAGCTCAAGTTGACAGGCAAGTTTCTTTAGGGCCTTCTGGAAGATCAGCTTAGAACATTTTAACAAGGGCCTGTTTAGATATATGCACTGGACATTTCTAGGCATTGGCAGGGATGCATATATGAATGCAAATGGCTAATCAAGCAAGAACATATAATGAAGGAGCCTTTAACACCTAGAGGTCTAAGTCATCATTGGCGATTACCACAACACCAACTCTAAGTTTTGGAGAAAAACAAAATGGACTATTTGATAGTTTTTGTGTGTTAGAATATTCATGTCCAATGACACTTATTAGTGCCAACGTGAGAACACTGCAGGCTGGTATATTCCCAGCAAGTAGTCCTTTGATAGTTATCTGCAAACTCTACCCAGGCAGCCCCCAAAACCAGAAGTATTTTCAGTAATGCAGATACTTCCTGAGCTGAATATCTGCTTTGACACTTATCAGAAAAGTCAGCTTTGGACCATGTCCTCTCTGGGTTTTCCCTCATTATCTGGCTGTTATTTGCGAAATTGCTTCAGTGAAGCCTTTCTATAATTACGTTTGTGGATTTTGGACTTTTTTCTGTTTTGTTGCCTTTTTAGTCTGCATAGCTGACTTGCAGCTTTTTACCAAGTATACCAAAGGAAATGTTATAGTTTCTCTAATACTAAAACAAAACTTGCTATCTTTCCAAAGTTTACATCATGGTTATCCTGAGTAGATATGAAAAAATGCCAACAAGCTTACAGCACAGAGAAAAACCAAATGGCTTTGTGTGCTTGTAGCCTCAGTGCATTAGTGTATCCTCTTGGCTTCCCCAGTCGATGCTTAACCTGATGCATATTGACCACAGGTACAGTGGACAGGCTGGGGCGTGCTCTGGTTTTCACAGAGGCCGATGCATCCGAAGAGGGTTTCTCTGGGGAGGAGATGGCCCGCGTCTTGGCCTGTTACCACACAATCACTCGGTAAGTAGAGTTCCTCCTTTGATTGTTTATTTTAGTCGTGCGTTAAGGATATGTTTTTAGATATCGCCAGAGAATTATGGCTTTTAAATACAGGGGGATATTGCTAGTAAATGTAGTCCTCAGCTCCCTGATTCCACCGATTCTCTGAATGTATATTTTAAAATCTTTAACCGGCTTTTTTCTTGTTCACATTTTTATATTTAGGCTTGTGTGGTTTGTTTCCGGTTATACCACCGAGACTGAGCCTGTTTAGCTTCATAATTATGTTCAACTCGACCCGCTTCTTGACTTTTCCAAATACAGCATAAGGTAGTGTGAGGGAAACACAGTGTGTGCCAGAAAACTGAGGACAAACATAAAAAACTGACTCAAAGTCAGCTTCACAAACACATCTGAGCTTGCCAGTTTACCTGGCACAATAACTGTTCATCAGTACTTGTGGCAAGTCTGAAGTTTCTCAACACCTTTGCGTAGAAATTATGTGATTCTATGCAAATGATCCAATAACTCTTGTTTAAGAGCGAATGTTTGTTTTAACTTTATCATTTGGTGAAAGAAAATGGCTATTACACCAGTTTAAAGTGAAACACTTCTTTTTAACATCTCTTTCTTTTCATCCACCATCAACAGGCCTGCAGCCAAAGAAAAGGGTTTAACTGTGTTAATGGACAGCAGGCGCGCCCCACCCTCCGTTCTCTTGTTCTCTGCTCTTAAATTGTTCCAGGTGAGACAGCACAGGGACGCTGGTTAACTGGAAGTGCTAAATGTTTGCATGCGTGCTTTAATTAGGCTGCAGATGCAATAGTAGCTCCAGCAAATGTGTTTTTGTGTTCGTGCCAGGTGTCGGTCCCCGGCGGTCTTGGATCCCTTCTGGTGTTGGTGGAAGAGCAGCAGGAGTCCCCTTCTCATTCCCTGGAAGGAGCAGAGGTGACCTCATACAAATCACATGTTTAGAGTGTATTACTAAGTTCCTCGTGGTTAAGTCGGTTTTACATCTTTTACTTGCATATCCGTAAAATGAATAAATGTGAAGTTATGAAAGCGTGTCAAAAGCTCAGTGATAAATAGCGCGAGAAAACATTAGCAGGAAGCAAGTTCCTGTAATTCTATTACCCATTATAATGTCAACAGGAAAAAGTGTTCATATAGGAAATGCAAATTGTGCGAGAGGAAATAACGTTCCATAAATTGTCCCTGTTCCTTGCTGCAATGCGATCAGTGTCAGAAGTGCTTAAGCTGGAGTGCACATTCACATTGAGCTTGAATCTATTAAACCCAATTTCCATACGTTTGGAACATCTACTGCTTTCAGATAACTTGGTTTTTCCACTAATTCAGCATATTGCTTTGCACCGATCAGCAGAAATCTTTCTTGCGCACAGGCACGGGAAGATCGGTCATGCCACGTGGTTTGTGTTACGAGCAGGCAGTGTTCAAACTTTGGATGTCGACAAAGAAGATGTGAACGCTGTAGTTAATTTACAACTTTCCCATTCTCAGGACCTCTAGCCATCATTTCCATTTAATAGACATTGCAAATAACAAAGGGATCAGCATCATTCTCTCACTTAAAGTGGCCACACGCCCTGATATCGGAAAACTTTCAGCTTAATACGGTTTAACAGGTGATTTTTGAAAATTAGGGATTGGCACACGAGGTTTGTCAGTGTTTTTCACTTGGTCTGTGCTTGGTAAACATTTTTGCCAAAACATTCAGATGAGAGTTGTTATATTAAGGCTTCAGTGTGATCTAATTTATTATCTCTTCTTTTTTCTTTTTGGGTCTAATTTCCTTAAAAGCTTTTATTCTTCTCAAACATACAATTTTAAAGTCATTTCTTCTGCCCCTTACTGTTTCTCATCTCCTTTCCTGTGCAGGTCCACACAGTGCGAGGTACTGGGGTCCTTCAGCAGTATGTAGACAAACAACAGCTGCCCAAAGAAGTGGATGGGGACTTTATCCACTGCCACGCGGACTGGCTGTCCTTCAGACTGGTGAGGAGCTCTGTTTTGTCTGTTAGATTATGCAGACATAAAAAAAAAAAAAATCCTTGAACTTTTCACATTTGATTCTCAACCATAGCGTTTGTGTTTTCAGTGGTTCATCCACAGAGTGGAGGTATGAAGATTTTTAGACCTCAGTGCACACGGATCATTAGGAAGCAGCAAAATGATCTCTTATGCTAGGGGAAACGGTGGAGCCTGTGACAACCACGTGCAAATAACTTGCAATGTTGTTGCCTTCAAGGACAGGAAGCAGGTCTGAAATCAGTCAGCTGCAGAGTTCAAAGTGACTTTGATGTATCGGGACGGCCATAATAACAGTTAGACAGAGTCTGCTATTAGTTTGTGATTGAATTGGGTCAAATTGGCAATTGAATGCAATCTGTTTGTGATAATACGGTAATTAACTATCACGAATCAGTGAAAATTTCAAATCTGTTGCCATCTGCAACAGAAATTCACACTAACGGCTTGTTTTCAGCATCCATCCAAAAACTCAGAGATCTGAAACAGAAATCCATAAATTCCTCCACAAATCCTGATGTAGATTCTGTGGTTAACAGCTAAATAGCAAAAGCGCTAGAAAACCTTTCTTTTACACTGGAATAAAACCAGAATACAGCTAACCAGTTAAGCCCCCCTCTGCAAAGAGACACGTCACAGAAAGCGTGCAGCTTGATTGCAAACCTTCACTAATCCATCTGAGAGTGGTTGTCTGGAGACAGGTTTCCTCTTACATGTGACCCATGCTACCTCCTTGCAATCAATAGCTGTTGCTCAGAGATTGTGGGTGTTGTATGCACAGCCTCCTGAAGACTAGTTAGTTGCCACAACTATTTATAATGGAAAGATGAAACGCCATAACTGTGCAGCCACAGATTTTGCGTAGTCACACGAGGGTTGCTGTCCTATTTTTACTCCCGTGTGCATCAGCGTGTGTACATCAGGGATGTCAAAGTCATTTTTCACATATAGCTGACTTTGATCTTAAGTGGTCGGACCAATGAAACTGCCCTTTCTGTCAGGAGATAGTGGAAATTTTAACAGTTTGTCTCAGTTTGGTCACATAATAAAGAAATGCTGCTGTAGTAAATAAAAGAAATGTGTCAGCATGACTGTTTGAGGTTAAACTGTTCTGTAATTATAAAATAGAAGGTTTCTGTTAATTCACAGGAAGGGCCCTTTTTTGTGTGTAGCTAAGGACTTTTCTAAAGCAATGATCATATTTTTAGTGTAATTTTTTTTCATTATTATTTTTAAAGACAGCTTGGAATGAACAATATCGAGTAAACCTCTCGAAGTCCGGGGAAGTTTTGACTTCTTGTAGCTTGTAATCTGTTTTGAGTTTTGGGTACCTCCAGTGTAAAATATGACCTCTGACAGTTGAGAGAGTATTGTGGGAGAAAGAACATCTAGAAGGGAGGAAGGCGAGATAAAAGAATGTTGGCTGGGAAAGACTGGTTGTCTGCTGGTGGTCAATTATTTCAGACAGGCATGATGAACTAGGTGAAGAAAAAACACAGCCCATAAGAATCTCAAGGACCCTTAATGGCTTTTCTCCCGACAGTTTATGTTGCTTTATCTAAACAGTTGAAAACATTTTCCTATCCTCTGGACTCTTTCTGACCTCTCCTGTGGATTACGAAAACAATGGAACAAAAGAGAGATTTTTATGTGTTCGTGAAGATTTCTACTTCTTTTCGTCCTATTTAGAGTCTGGAGGGTCTGACAGAGCGCTGTGAGAGCGCCCTCTCACTGCTTGGGGAAGCACTGCAGTCTATGGATGCTGAGCCAATGCCAGACAACATAAAGGTACCATAACTTTAACATGGTGCTCTTTCTACTCGTTGTACACACTCAGATATATTTGTATGTATTTTAATAACTTACCAGTCTCTATAAACACACACACACATAAAAAAGCTACAATACCCATGTTGATCTTTTTCAGGCTGTTCCTCTGAGCATTGACAAACATAGGCAGCTCATGTCCAGCGTCCTAGCTGACCAACGGTTAACTGAACTGCAGCAGAGGGGCGGGGCCTGGCTAGCTGGATTGACAAATAGGGCATCTGGACTGGCACAAAAGTCACCAGACTGCAGGTACCTAATTCATCCAGTCTTTGTACGACTACTGAATTGTTATTACTTATGAATCATACTTTTTTCTTTTTTTTCCTTTTTTTTAATCAAGTGACACCATCCAGTCAAAATAACTAACACTCCCACTTCTTTAGTGCTTATCAGCAAATGCTAACATGCTAAACCATGATATTAAAAGGGAATTTTAGTCATCCGTCAGTGTTAGCATCATTGTGTCAGCACCATCATGCTGAACATGATTCGGCTCCACTATTGATTGACCACACCTTCTACAAGCTCTGCCAGCAATGTTAGTTTAATGTCTGGTCAGCCTACAGAAATCATCGGATTTGCATAGAAACTGTAGCCTCAGTTTCCTATTCTTTGCTAACAGGACGAACACCTAGCCTTCCGCCTTCCTATCAGCTCATTAGTCTGGATACTTTGCACTGATCTCTGACGCCAACAAGTGGCCTTCTTGCAGAGTTTAATCCTCTGTAAACCTTAAACACGTTGGTGTGGGGAAATCCCAGGATATCATCAGTTTCTGACACTCTCAGATCAGCCCGTCTGGTATTAGCAACCTTGCCATGTTCACTAAAATCAGCCTTTTTCCTAAGTTTGAACTTCATTGGGTTCCTGCCACATGATTGGCTGATTAAATTATAGTTTAATGGGTATCTGAGCCACCCCAAAGTCGGTAATTCAGAAACACTCGTCCTTTGGTTGTTATAAAGTTGTGCATGGAGCCCGTTGCCATACTTTACCAACAATGAACTGAAAGCTAACTAACATCCAGTAGCTGTACTGTTGACATTTTATGCATTCCTGAGTTATTTTTAATACAACCTAACAACTCACAATCTTATGATTCTGCCAATATGTTTTAATATACATTAAACACAGGACTTTATTTTAAATCTATAGAACCTTCTTCTCGTTTCCCTTTTTTCATCTGATTAAAGAGTTATTTTTTCAGGATGAGCTTTAGGTTAAAAATAATCTTCCTGACGAAAACACAGTTGTTTGTTTTTGGCCAAGAAATGAAAACCAGCTGGAGAAGAAAACACATCAAATAAAGGACCGAGCGTTGCAGCTTGTTTGTGCATGACTGCAGCTTAGAGATGATCTGAAGACTGTTGTAGCTCTTCTGTTCTTACTCTGTAATGAGTTTTGGCTTAAGCTGTGCAATAATACAGTATGTTTCTCTTCTGTTCTGTACGTGAGACGTTGTTTTATTATTAGATCATTTCTGTCAGCATGATTTTGAAGAATTTAAATGAAAACCAAAACTTCTTTCTTCTCCTCTCAGAGCTGCTCTCGCTGCAACCTCTGAACTTTATGACAGCGTGGACGATGCGCTCCATCGGCTTGTCCGGGTGTCCAACCAAAGAGGTCGTGACCTTGAGGGTCTGGGACGTCTGGCGGGGTTGGTGGATAAACTGGAAAAGGTATCTGAGGAAGTTTTACAGCTGCACACAGGCATTTATTTTCTTTTAGTGCTTACTTTTTAACCTCCGCCAACCCAGAACGTAATAAAAAAGCTAATTGTCTTTCCACCAGTAGTTAAAATGAACGTTGGCATCTTCAAGTTTTTTTGATGTCTGTTTCAAATGCACTTTTCTGGCCTTTATGTCAGGACTGTAAACTACAAGATTTACTTTACGAATCACGATAACCTACCTCGTGGTCGCGCTGCCACTTACACTCTGTAATCTGCGTATTTCTTTTTTTGCTTCATCATTTTCAGTTTTTTTTCCCCCCTCATGTGTAGCAAAGCGCCTCACGTCCTCCACTCACCCGAACCTCCCTCTCTGTTGGCCTTTAATCCACAGTGTGATAAAGAGATTGAGCAGATTCAGTCACAGCTGGAGGACTACAAGGATCCTCCTCTGTCCCTCAGCAGACTCTCGCTCAAACAGCAGAAGTTCAAGACGTTCAAAGAAACGGCCAACGTGAGTGATGCAAACGTGGATGTGCTTTTGTGTCAAAACATTTTCACGTCTCATGTTAAAGTATGCAGTTTCACTGGGCTCAGTGTTATGGAGATAGTCTTAACCCTTTAAAGCCCTGATTACAAATTTTGCCAGAGTTTTTTTTGTGTGTTTTTCTGACATATACAAAATAAAAATATGAGCATATATGAGTCTTAATTGCATATTTACCACATCTGATAGTTTTTGTGATTTATTGATTAAAAATACACTTTGCAATTAACTGATGAGATTTTTATGTTTTCTCATCAACAAAACAATCTCATTGGTGGCAGGGGGGGTCACATGGATGCTGTACAAGACTCTTAAACATAGAACACTGGGTGTTAAGGTGTTGATGCTAAATTAAAAATAAACTATGTGCAGGGCGTGCTTTTGTTGTGAATGAGTAATTTATTCATTTGCACAATGGCGTCAGTCACTGATGGTGATGACTGACAGCAGGATTGACTCTGTGTGATCTGAATTAAATTCTTTAAATTAAGTATAAACTTTTTTTTTTTTAAAAAAAGAGATTGGGTGCCGGGGAAATTGGAAAAGCGATAACTTAAACTCAACTGGGCTTAAATACACAGACAGCTACTTAAGTTATTAAAGGAGTTGCAAACATAAAATTCCTACAGATACTGTGGCTTTGAACTGGTTTTGACAACGGGCTGTTTCTTTTCTCTAATGTTTGTAGCGATGTCTAGATCTGAGCTCTTGACAGTACTTATGTGTTGGCTGCTTTGACTCATATAGACTTTGGTTTAATTGGTCATCTAAAGGTCAGTTAGATTTTATTCACAAAACAGTGAAATGTGACTCCCACACACCGTCTCATGTATCGCTAGTACATTCATTACATCAGTGTTTTGGTCCGACTGACCTTCGTCAAATATAAAGGCAGTGTCCAGTTTTATCTGCATGTAAAATGATTTTAGTATTGTAAGCACACATCATATTAACAACATGGGGAATATTTACGTACAGTTTAAGCGTCTGCCCTCAGAACCTTTGCTTTCACGTCGTTTCTACAGTATATGTAAGCATTTTACTATCGCCCACAAAAAAAAATCGCTTCTGTCACGTCAACTCTGGGATAACAAATCTTATTAGTCATACTTAAGACACATGTGTTACTGTGAATCACTCACTGTAGGGTTTGAGAAGTCAATAACTGAAAGTATAAACTGTGAATAGATGTGCTTTGAGCCCACTGTGCCTTTCAGTGGCATATTTGTGTCATTCTCATGGAAACGAGCTAATGAAAAGTTTTCCCAGAATATTCCCAAGAGATGCAGTCAATATTTTTCTATCCATGATTTCCCAAGTGTGTCCCATCAGTCTTCTACAGTAAATACTTCTTGACAGCACATTTTCCTGCATCTTTCAGGAGCTGCACAGTGAGACTCTGTCAGTGCTCAGTGATTTGGAGGGCTGGTGTGAACTGGACTGGGCAGGGCTGAGCGATGTCCAGATCCGTCTCCCTCCGGTCAGGGAGAAGCTCAGGGACATGTCCCACTGTCTGTCTGACTGCTGGACCACACTGGACAACACACAGAGGTTGTTGTCCACTCTGACCGAGGTAACGGCACAAGAAGACATCTGCAACACACACACATGGGAAGTTATAAACATACAGTCATGGTCCCAAAGTGTTTTAAGGTTGAGCGGAAGTCCTAATGACTTTCCTGACTTTCCTGTCTCTTGTGCAGGCCACCCAGTGGTGCGATGCAGTCTCTTCCACCTCCTCCTCATCCTCTTCCTCTTCTTCTACCTGCCCTCTCGCCTCCCTCCCTCCAATACCCCCGTCCCGTTTCCAGGACGCACGCTCTTTAGCTATAGAGCTGGGTGGCGGGGCGCTGCTGGATCTCTGGACTCAGACAGTTGAGCGATACCAGCGAACAGTAGCGCAGGTCAAGCCCCGATTCCTCCAGTCTGACCGAACTCAAAATCAGGGACAGGGGAAAACCAAAACGCCCTCTGCCAGCAGCCTGTGGGACCTGATGGGCCCTGAGGGAGAGGGTGACTCCTGGGGGCTGGGAGCTGGAGGAGGGGAAGGGGGATTGCAGTCCTGGGGATCCCTGGCATCACTGTTCAGACCACAGACCTGCTCCACACTGAAGATAGGAGAGGAAAAAGGGAATAAGAAAGAGGGAACAGCAGGAGGAAGTGGTGCAGGAGGAGGTGGGGCCGGAGGAGGGAAGTTTCTGCAGAACCTTCTGAATCCTGCAAAGAAGAGCGTGAGTTTGATTTCTATCTATGATGACGTTTTCTGTTTTATGATCCTGAAAAATACCCTTTCTCAAGCACAAAGCTTCTTCCAACAGCTCTTATCTATTTTTTAATGATTGTTGACATAATTACTAGATAATACTACAGACACAAGGGGTACAAAAGTTCAACAAAATAAATATAATTTAAAAAATAGACTGAATAACATTCAGAGAGAGCAACATGGTTCTTTAGATCTTTGTAACAGCGCAAATAAAGTGTCAAAACTATAACTCTGAAAAAATTTTAAAACTATATTGTGCTGTATTTTTATGCTGAGGTGCATTACAGTACAGTACTGTACTTTACTGTACTGTTGTAACTGAAGTGTGTCGCAGTCATACCAATGACCAGTTCATTTACCTTACAGCCCACCGAGGCTCCACTTCCCTCCAAGCCACCTCGGAAGCGTCACCCGAGTTTTGACCTCCAGGCTCTCCTGGCCCCCCGTCGAGGTACAGCCACCCCCAAACCCGCTGAGTCGCCGGTGGCTGGGGGGAGCCGTAACTCCCCCATGTCCTGGCTGGGACGACGGGCGTTGGCCGACCCAGTCATTACTACTAGCATGGCTGCTGCTATCCCAGGATGGAGCGGTTGTGGTGGTGGTAGTAGTAGTGGTGGAGGAGTGTTGATCCGAGGTGTGGAGGTCAGCAGCAAGGAGGTGGCGGACCACACGGGGTCACCGCGCCAGCATGTTCTCCTGGGGAGGACAGACAGGGAGACGGGGACGGATAGGGCCGGTTCAACTGCACAGAGGTGTGTGTTCCATGTACTTCACTTTCCTTGTAAAAAAATCGGTAAGACATTGTCAAACAAAAAAATCTCAGCAAGAATGGAACAGGCTGAGATGAAAGAGAAAGCGATGCATAGTTTTAGGGATAATTTAAGTACAACTGAAGGCTCTTTCTCATTGATTTTATCATTCAGGATGCAATCTTAGATAATTTTTTCATTACTGAGTCTTTGATCTCAATCCGTTGCCATCTTTGCTCTCCCTTCCTCTTACCTCCCACTTGTCCACTTGCTTGCATGTTTGTTTCTCCTTTACAAGTGTACTCATGCATCGATCGCTCTCTGTTTCTTTCCTCCACTCCCCACCCTTTACCATCCCCACCGCAGTAAGCTGTACCTGCTCTGGTGTAGGATGCTGAGTTCAGAGAGGCAATACATGACTGTGCTAAAGGGGGTAGAAGAGACGTACCTGCCCTTACTGGAGCTCTCTGACACCCCGGCTTCCATCAGGGGGAAGGCAGACTCACTGTTTCCCAGCTGGGCCAGCCTCACCACCTTTCACTCACAGGACCTACTCCCTGCCATGGAGGGCGCTCTTGTGCAAAGCCTGTTGCAACAGGACTGCTTCAGTAAATTTGTAAGTTGTGAAATGCCAAGTGAAGGCGGTAAAGAAAAAAGTGTTTCCATGTCATCATAGATGACTGCATGCACTGCTCTTCACTTTTACGTGAACCTCTGAGGGGTTGTTTCATATGTTTGCATATAAAAACGTTGCAGATAAGTCATTAGTCGTTTGTTTTAAAATGTCCTTTAAATCAACGGTCCCCAACCCTCGGGCCATGGACCGGTACCGGTCCTTGAGTCATTTGGTACCGGGCCACGAGAGTTGAGGTTTGGGAGTGAAAATTATAGTTTTCAGGGTTTTATTGGTTTTTATCATTAATATTTATTGTTTTTAACGTTAACTCAATTTCCCTGTGTCTTTTCCTGTGTGTTATGAATAAATTTTCTCTTTTTTGGTACCAGTTCTAGTTTTATTTTGTGGTATTTATCCGCGACACCTTAAAGGCCGGTCCGTGAAAATATTATCGGACAAAAAACGGTCCGTGGCGCAAAAAAAGTTGGGAACCACTGCTTTAAATCCCTCTCTTGATAATTAATCTGATTTTAATCAACTTTAACTCCACACAAGTTTCTCACCTGTCACCACACAGCGGGACCAGTTTCTGCAGTATTCCCAGTACATCAGGACCAAACCAGACTTGGATTCTCCACTGGTCACACAAGCGGCCGACTTTTTCAAGGTAGGATTCATCTTGCTTCTTAAAAAAAGTAAAAAATAGTCTTGTTCCTGCAGAGATTTTACAGAGAGAGTTGCGGTCTTAACTCTGATTTAACCAGTTCATCTCAGTAAACATAATTTCAAAGAGATAAAAGTGTCTCCTAATAATAAACCCTTATTCCAAACTGAGTGTTAGGATCATAATTTTCTTTTATTTGGTTCTTTTCTTCTTCTTTTTTTTTTTAGAAAACTGGTTACTGGTTCAATGTGAGAGCATAGCTGTGAGACATTTTTTTGAACACATCACAGGCTCAAGCCAATTAAAGCCGCTTTATTTGTTGGTGGCGGCAATTATGAACGAGCGGTATACAGTAAAGTTAATTACAAGTTTAATGCACACTAGAAAAGCCAATTAAAGGCGGATTACAGAGCAAGTGATTGGGGCTCCCGAGCTACAATTAACAAAAACTAATACATCAACAGCATCGTGAGATTATTATGAGGACTATATACAGGGAGATCAAAGTGCTCAAAACCTCTGAGGCGACGCTCAAACCCAGCACTTCTAATGAGTCACCACCAGGAGGCAGCACATGCTCATTCACATTGAGAAGCAGGAGCAGCTGTAAAGCAGCCTGATAACCGTGATATGGCTATCATGATGGCAAGGGACATTAAACTGGTGTTATTCTGAATGATGATGGTGCTGATGATTGTGATGGCTGCGTAGCTGCTTTTTCAGGGTTTCTGGGATCAGCAGATGAAAAGAAAATGGAAGAAACATTAAAGCAGCAGCTACGAGTTGGAACTTTTATACTTGTTGAGCAAAGCCATTGATTGCACGTGTTTAGAAAAAGAGCTGTTTGCCAAAACATGCCAAATGCTGTCACAATCATCCACAGAGAGTTGTCTTAAGTGTAACTACCTCCGAGGAGCAGCTCAGCCTGATGTAGCATGTTTGAGAGCTGATGCCAGCTGCCTGCAAGCAGAGCAAAGACTTCATGACATGTGGTGGGCACGCTGAGCGTGGACCTAAGGAGAGCCCGTACACTTTTTTTTATTTTAGACCCTGAGCATTTTCTTTAAAGCAGCAAGACAGGGCGTGTGCCTTGTTATAAGGGATCGAAATCAAAAAGTGACTCCATCTGAGAGCTGGTTACAACTTGCATCGGAGCCTAATGCCTCCAAGCTCAGCGGCACAGATTTATTATGGTTTCTGTCAGCTGCCTGTTAGAGAAAAATTTATCAGATACTTTTGCCCTGTTTAGACTTGGAGATGATAAAATAGTTGCATTGGTGTTTTTATCTTTTCAACCAAGATCTGATTAAGGAATCAATGAGGGAATCAGTAAATAACTGGATGTTTAATAATCGTAGAGAGAGCACTAAAATCATATCAATATCCTTCTCTAGACCAGCAAAGAGGCCAAAGGGGTCATTCCTGTTGTGCAGCATGCAAATCTTCACAAGTTACATGTGATTCTTATATTTTTCTTTAAGCTTGTTGCGCTGAAGGGCGATGAGCTAAAAACGAGCTTACATCCACGGTTCACAAGAATCGCCATTTGTCCTGCAGCATCGCTCACAATTTAATCTTGCAGTGCACACAACGATCACCTAATGGGTCTTCACTAGAAATGTGCTCGAGCTCAATGTCACCTTTGCCGTTTTTTCAGGCAAATCCCTTTGAAATGTGATGGGTAGCAAACCGGATGAGTTGCTGTGTCGTTGATGGTTGCGGTTTATATGCGTATCTGTTAGAATACGAGCTGGTCTCTTTTATTGTCTCTTTATATCATCTGTTTTGACAAAGACCAAAAATCACTATTGTTTTCCTTATTTTTGTGTGGGAAAATCCACGTTCTAAAATAGAAAACTGAGTCAAAGTAAAAGAGCACAGACACTTCTCGGGCCCTTTAAGGTCAGCACATTGTCTCAAGCTGCCCTTTCTAACATAAAGGACACAACAGGAATCGGTGGCTTTAGATGTGTTCTGAAAATGCTCTGTTTGGAGGAGGTGAGGGTCCCGGCAGAAGGTAGGACACGTGACATTCATGGGCGAAGTCTAGCAAGTGGATTGTGTGTCAAAACACAACTTCTCACTGTGTTTTAACGTGAACACAACCTATAGTACACCATACAATAAACTACAGTGAACATGATGGGGAAACACCGGCAGACTTGCTAACGTTACCTTTTTATTTGTCCTTCCCGCCCCCGTTTCAGTCAAAACTTCCCCAAGCCTCCCCCCTCTCCCCTCTGGCCTTCCCTCACTGTCTGCAGGCTCCCATTCAGAGGCTGGAGCAATACTGCGAGGCCCTGGAGGAGCTGGGGGGCATAAACCCCGCCTCTGACTCCGCCCTCTCCATCCTGAGACACGCCCAGCGGCACGGCGAGGACCTCAGGGCCAGTGACCTCATCGTCGGATGTCCGGTGAGAATGCTTGTCCCAGTTTATGACTGTGCAACTGTCAAGTCCCACTTTCTTTTCTTAGAGGGAAAGAAACTAAAATCTTGTTGAGGAGGTCAGGCCAGTGGAGATGATGAAAAGGTTTTTACTCATTTCTCTTTTACCACCTAATAAATGAAATAAATGTATTGGTATTTATTTTCCACATAAACACTAGATACACGACTTACATTAGCCATGTTTCAAGAAGAACACATTAAAGAATTCACGGAGCTACATAAATAGAAGCTCATTTGCATTTTCTTACTACTACAAGATGTTAAGAGGTTTTGCTCATAAAAGGAAAAGCCCATTTATTGTGAACTACAGTCTGCGGCGTCTATTTATAGAAAGAAGCAGGACAATGTGTGTGAATGTGTGAGCATCTAAACTCACATACTATGATTGCATCCGTCAGCATCACTTTGGCTAAATGGAGATCTTCCATCTGCATATGCAGAGATCATAAGGTGTGGGAGCAGCAGCAGCATATCTGGTACAGAGCAGAGCGGGCATCAGTAACAACAGACATGACACTGATGAAGTCAAACACAGCATGAGGAGGAGGAATTGGGGTAGAGGTGTGCTGCAGCTTGCAGAGGCAGCGGCAACTCCATCCAGGCTAAAGCAACTCAAACATTGCATTATGTATGAGATTTGTCAGTGTTAGGTGGTATAGTCTGACCACTTTTTTTTTCTTAGTCCAATGATATTTATCTGCTAATATGTTGATATTTGTCTGCAATGGCAGAGAAATGAAATTTTAAAAAGCGAAAAACAAATGGGACCCTACAAACGTGTTATGGGTGTTGGTGTTGCAGTTTTTCCACCAGTTCAGTTCAAATTAATTTGTATAACAGTTGCCTGAAGATGTGGCAAGGTAAAGAACAAGCACTTGGTAACAGTGAGAAGGAAAAACTCCTTTTTCACAGGAAGAAACCTCTGTCACAAGCAGAATCAGAGAAGAGCAGCCATCTGTTCTGGTCAGAAGCCGATCTGGAGCTTCTGTGTTGGCAACTTGATATTTTGGGAATACCAAATATGTATCAAAGCAGAACCGATTCATTGGTTATTTTGCGTGATCATTTTCTTCTATATTAGCCATTTACCAATATACAGGTTATGTGTTTTTAGAAGGATTGATTTTGCATAGTTTGGCCACTAGATGACACTGCGCAACTTTCTCTTTAGCAACACGTTTGAAATACTGCAATAACCTGCTGGTGTGAGCAGAGTTGGAAGTTTTTCTTCTGTGCGATGTTAGCTATTTTCAAATGTATCAGTATCGGTGATTATAAAGACGAATAAAATTTTTTAAAAAAGAAAAAAAAGAAATGGGGACAAGACGGGAGAAACTTTTTCTGAGGGCTGATGTTGCATGGTTTGTCCACCAGAGGGCACTCTGCATGTTTCCCGTTGGAAAAACACAGAACGGGTGTAACTTCAATATTAAATATTGAGCTACATAAACAAATTTCCTGACATTTGTTATAAGTTTAGTGTATATGAACGAAAAAAAATATTAGCTGATATATCAGAATATCAGATTTTTATCGGCTATTGGCAACGTTATCACTCTTAAAAATCCTATATGAGTCAGGGTCTAGTAAGCCTAGAAGCTTTTCAGCTGATGTGGTTTTTCAGTTGTTATCATCTGATCTCAATCCAGATTGAGTTTAACCTGAACTATGAAGCTGAATCTTTCTTATTTGCTAGTCCTGAGAGCGCACAAATGTCAGAGAGTGGCACCAAGGACGTGGCAAGTGGGAGGAAAGATCTTGTTCTCCCACTGGGAATAAACAAAAACTCAAAGACTTATCAAAAGTCCAATAACACCAACATCCTCGCGCCCTACACCACTGTACTCTGACACAGCTGTATCATTTAGAGGTAGTCGTGACAAATGTTTGACTCCCACACACACACACACACACACACCTCTCATCTCGCCACGTTCTGAACGAGGGGAAAGATTACAGCAGCACAAACACTCGCGCTGAGCTACTTCAAAATTGCGCTGCAAAAGCTCTCCAAGTAAAAATGATTGTAAGTACAGGTGTGTGTGTGTTTGGGTGGGTGGAGATGTGGGTGTTCATAAAGTGTGTGAAGCATCACTTATATCATGACCCACTCATTTCTAGAGGTTTAAAAATAAGATCTGTATGTCAGTGGCCGCTTGTAAAATTTCAGACCTTTTATATTCATTGTCCGTTCGCTTGTGGCTGACAAATCTTTTGCGTTGCCTTGTTTGCTGCTCCTTTGTGCTTTTGCATATCTAGCATTGAGAATTACGTAATTTCTTTTTCGGCTATTATGAGTGTCTGTGTGCCTTTGACTTCCAACAGCATCTCAAAGTCGCAACCCTGTAATTGACATGAACAATAAAGTCACTTTTTTTCTCCCTTTTTTTTTTTATTACAAAAGATGTGATTCAGCTGGCCAATTAGAGCAAAGATCCAGCAGAACGAAGCATCTATGTGAAGAATATGTCACCATGCAAGGCACTGTAATAATAATGCTCCTTTGTCCTTCACAGTTGAATAGAGAATAAAGCTTTTCAGTCTTTGTAGTCAAAGTGTCTCGCAACTCCAAACAGAAAATTAGAGTAGGTGCAGGAGGGAGGGTTTGAGACTTTGTAATAAGACGACCATTTAATTTGTAACTCCTAGTTTTTGTGCTACGGAGGAGCAGAATCAACCATGTGTTTCTCCTCTCAGTGAGTGGGAAAAATTTTTTTGCAAATCTGTAAAAGTGAGAATATTTCACTTGTTAATTTTTTTCTGAGAATCCTTAAAATACTATCTTTATCTATTTAGTTATGTTTCTATCTGTTTTCAAGATAATTAATGAAACAATTGAATCGAGATTGGAACCTGGCAAAGAAGACAGAATTTTAAAGTTCAGGCCTGAATTTCCTCTTAAGATTGAATTGAAGATGGTATCTTTTGCCAAGGGTTGGTCCTGGGCCTAAGGCCAATATAAGTGTGTCCTAATGAGTGTGTGTGTGTGTGTGTTTTCAGATCCCTGTGACAGAGCGCGGCGAGCTGGTGCGGCAGGGTGAGCTGACGGTGAGCGGGGGAACTCGGAGGAAGCGGGCGGGCGTGAGGAACGTTTTCCTTTATCAGCACGTCGTAATCTTCACCAAACACAAGAATCCCAGCCCGGGACGCACTGCCTACAGTTACAAACACAGCATCAAGGTGACAGCTCACACACACACACACATGTTGGGTTTTCATAACGTGTGGGGACATCTCATTGACATAATGCTTTCCCTAGCCCCTTACCCTAACCCTACCCTACCCCTAAACCTAACCCTGACCCTTAGCCTTAACCTAACCATAACCTAATTGTAACCCTGACACTAAAACCACATTTTGAGTCTCAAAATGCCTTCAAACTCGTGGGGACTGGGATTATGGTCCCCACAAGGGCTGTCGGTCCCCACGAGAATAGTAAACTTCCCATTTTTGTTCCCCACGAAGATGTTAATACCCGTCCACACACACACACACATTTTTAATTCTCCTTCAAACCATCTCCAGCACTTGGTCTTATCTGTAAAATCTGCTTTCTGTCTTGATTCTGTTGAAAGCAAACTAAATTTGAGGTTTCTAAAGTTTTTTGGGCGCTGCTTTTTCCCCCCCTCTTTCCTCTATAGACTCTTTTTAACTCTGTATTTTTCTTTTGCTCTCCACTTGAATCGCAACATCAACTGATGGAGATGTGCACAGATGACCGATGCGCACCGATGGGGCCTAAAACCTCGTTTTACCTCTTGTATTCCTTACACAAAGCCTGTGTGACGTCCAGATGAGCTTGTGTGAAAATAGAGCAGGCAATTCTCTAGTGAATTCCCAGCAAGTCACGTGACCTGTCTTTCCCCCTCACCTAAACCAAATGAAGCATTTCCAGCAGTGGGTATGTGTCTGAAGCAGGCTTCCTGTCATAGAGTTTGTGTGTAATTTTAACACTTATCTATACAGACGAGTGAGATGGGTCTGACTCAGAGCGTCGGGGAGGAGGGAGTGAAGTTTGAGGTGTGGGTCCGACAGGCCCCAAGGACCAGAGACTGCATCACCCTGCAAGCGCACGACAGGGAAGACCGAGAGGCCTGGACTCACGACATAGCCCATATGCTGTGGACGCATGCCATCAACAACACAGGTAAAGACCTTTAAATCGATAAGCATCAGCTCAGTATTCCTTCAGAGACTTGGTATCCAAATAAAACCCGAATGGAGCTTGATTTGTTCACAAAATAAAAGGAAAGTGTGCTATTTTTGACTTTAATGTGAATCTCTGCAGACAACAGGCAACATTTGAGTTGCGTAGTGTGTAATGTAGGCTGCACAACAGGAAAGATATATATTTGTACAGTGCTGTTGAAAAAAAAAACAAACATTTTTCTTTTTTCCCAATTTCCAAATTTTTGTTCATTATTTTGCATTTCAGATCATCAAACAAATTTTAATATTCGACAAAGATAAGCTAAGTAAATACAATGTGTATTTTTTTGAATGATGATTTTATTTCTTAAAGGGGAAAAACGCTGTCCAAACCTACCTTGGCCCTGTTGTGTGAAAATAATTTCCCTCCTTTGTTACATCTTGAATTAACTGTGGTTAATCACATTTTTTAGCAAACTGAGTTCAGTTTCAGTAACCACGACCACCCATTATTATTGCCAGACCTGATGAATCAAAATATCACTTCAATAGAAGTAAAGCAGGCTAAAGATCTCAGAAAGCAACACATCATGTCCTGATCAAAAGAAACAGCTGATAAACAGAGTCATTGACATCTGTCAGTCTGGAAACAGTTACAAAGCATTTTTAAGGTTCTGGAACACAATGTGAGCCATTATCTACAAATGGAGAAAACCTGGATCAGTGTTGAACCTGTCTATGAGTGTCCGACCTACTAAAATGACTCCAAGATCACATCAAAAACTCATCCAGGAGGTCACAAAAGACCCCAGAACAACATCTGAAGAACTACAGGCTTCACTTGCCTCAGATAAGGTCAACATTCATGATTCAACAATTAGAAAGAAGAAAGGATGAAAATGGCATCCATGGAAGAATCCAAGGACGAACCCACTGCTGACCAAGAAGAACACAAAGGCTCTTCTCATATTTACCAAATAACATTTCGATGATTCCCAAGACTGTTGGGAAAATATTCTGTGGACTGATGAGACAGAAGCTGAACTGTTTGGGAGGTTCGATTCCAGTTACATCTGCAAAAAACAAACACAGCAATTCATGAAAACACCATCGTACCAACAGTCAGACCATCACACTACCACCTAGTGTGATGGTCGGGGCTGCTTTGCTGCTTCAGGACGACTTTGTTGTAACTGATGGAACCATGAATCCTGCTCTCTAACTAAAAATCCTGACGGAGAATGTGTGACCATCTGAAGCTCAAGGAGAGTTTTGAAGTGATCTAGTCAAAATCTGATAAAGGTCATGTCAAAGCATCTCAAAATGTCTATAATGCTCAAAAGTCCTCCAATCTAACTGAATATAGACAATCCAACAAAGTAGAGGGGCTCAAATCTCCTCCAGAGTGATGTGAAAGACTCACTACCAGTTATCACAAACACTTGAATGCAGTTCTTGATACCAAGGATGGCACAACCACTTATTAGTTTTAGGGGGCACTTAGTTTTCTACATAGAGCCATGTAGGTTTGGATAACTTCTTTTCCTTTAGTCAATGAAATCATCATTTCAAACCTGCATTTTGCATTTTCTCTGGTTCTCTTTGTCTAACTTTAAACATAGTTTGATCATTTGAAACATGCAAAACTAAGAAATCAAAAAGGGGGTAAATGTTTCTTTACAGCACTGTCTATCTCTTGGTCTCCTGTGTTGATCTGAATCCTTAAACGAGACATTATGCCAGATTCAAGCAAACTATAACACTGTGCCAATCACATTTAATTTTCTGGACACTTGGTATAAGGCGAGATCTTTCAGACTGAATCATGGCCTTATCCCCTCTGGCCCAGTTTGTCATTTGATTTGTCAAAAAAAAACAAACAAGGAAGTGTCAGCTGTGCCGTTAAGGAATGAGTGCGTTCGACCTTCCTTTATCCATAAAGCCACACACCTTGCTTCCTGCCATCGGCTTAGTTTGCAGTATCACACTGAATAAGTTGGTCGGCACATTTTTAGGCGTGGTTACCTTCTGTTCAGATGGCATTGTTCTCACAAACACAATATTCTGAGCTAACAATAAGTTAAAACTGGTAATAGTCTAGGAGCTTGCTTTAGATGAGGTAAAAATGAAGTTATTTTTGTCCCTTTGCTCTCACAGAGTTGTGTTTGAAGGAGTCACTGTGCATGGGAGTTTCCAGTAGGCTTCTGTTGGATGCAACAGGAACTCCAGGCTCAGAGTTGGACTCCATATACAGTCTCAGCGACAGAAGTAAGTTTAAAAAGGAACAAATCTGTAGATGTTGGGGCGCCTTAGACTTAACAAAAAGAAGCATGTTGAATTAAGAATGATAATGTAAAGTAATGTGATGTCATATTTTGATTTCCCGGCTGTGTTAAATGGTTGCTGTGGACACTAAGCTTATCTTGAACATTAAAAGGTGAACATGTGATCTGGCGAAGGATGTTATGTATGAGTTAGGTGCACTCGTTAGTTTGAGCCGCGCTGTTCCACATCTCGGCTCGCAGATAAAGAAAGCTGAAACCGTTTTTCAGTACAACCTGTGTCCTCGGGAATTCGCCCAGTTTCATGTGACCAGATTGGATTACTGGATTGTTCGAATTTGCTCTCCGAGCTGAAAGTGATGTGGCCCTGAGATTACAGATAGGAAAGAAAACGGGTCCTGGGTGTATCTCCCCATGTGACAAGGTAATAATATGGTGCACGTTTTATTTTTTTCTTATTTTCTTTTTTTTTTTTCCAATCTTGCGCCCCTGGGCTTCTCTATGAATTTTTGATATTTGTCTCACACTGAGAAATTTTGAAGAGCTGTGACATGCCTGCGGAGAATATATGGCGCAGTCAAAAAGCTCAACTGTGGAAACACGTTTTACTTGTGCCGTGATCAAATCCCATCACAACCCTCGCTGCTGTGTGTCTGACTTAAACTGTTTTCAAAGCAGTGACACAAACTGTCTCACTTCCATAAACAAAACGTACAGCCTGGCGCTCGCATGGCTGCGTTATTGAAACTGCTAGGCTAGGTTCGTGTAGCAGTTTCTCCTGTTTGTCCTGATCACTTACTGAGCTGGGCAAAAGTCCAATATTATCCTTTAATGATTTTGAAAGGATTTCAAGTCATTGTGCGACTGAGGCCTGGGAACAATACAAGTCATACATACCATACATGTCCCAGATTTAGTTTTTTTCTTTTTTTAGGTTAAAGTCATTTTGTAATTGTGCTTTTTCTACGACTACATTTTTTTTAAATTAAATATCAGGGATACCTTACAGGGAAGAACATTTTCCAAAGGAGCTCCTCATAATCCTACCCAGCTTTGAGAACAAATTAAAACTACCTGCAAATTACTCAATAATACAATAACACATACAGTTTTCAGCAATACTGTGATATTATTGTATATACTGACTGAACATTTCATTACACTGTTCAGTTACACAGTCTTTCTAATCAGCCAATCACATGGCAGCAGCTCAATGTGTTTGTGCGCATAGACGTGGTCAAGGCGACCTGCCGAAGGTCAAAATGAGCATCAGAATGAGGAAGAAAGGTGACTTTGAACATACAGCGGTTATTGGTGCCGGACAGGCTGCTCTAAGTGTTTCAGAAACTGCTGATTTTCGCACACAGTCATCTCTAGGGTTTATAGAAAATGGTCCAAAAAAGAGAAAATGTGCATTGAGCAGCAGTTCTTTGGGTGAAAGTGCCTTGTTGATGTCAAAGGTCAGAGAAGAACAGCCAGACTCCTTTGAGCTGATAGGAAGGCAGCAGTAACTCAAACAAAACCCCACTTGTTACAACGGAGGTAGAAGGCAGAAGAGCATCTGTGAATGCAAAACACATCAAACCTTAAAGCAGATTGGCTAAAACAGCAAAAGACCACACCTGTGCCGCTCCTGTCTGCAAAGAACAGGAAACTGAGGCTACAGTTCACACAGACTGGACAAAATTGGACAACAGAAGACTGTAAAAACGTCCCCTGCTGAGTCTCCAGTTCTGTATTCAGATGGCAGGGTCAGAGTTTGGTTTAAACAACATGAAAGCATGTCACCGGTTCAGGCTGGGCTGGTGTAACGGTGTGGGTATGATTTGTATCCACACTTTGAGCCCCTTGGTACCAACTGAGCATCAATTATACTCCACAGCCCACCTGAGTATTGTTGCTGTCCATGTCTATCCCTTTATGACAGTGCACTGTCTTCCTGCTTGTAGGGCCAATATTATCTCACTCCACATTAAGTGTTTATTTGTCTGTTTGTGTGTTGGAATGACTGTGTAAAAGTTATCTGGTTAAGTTTCAGAGAACACAAGCAGAAAAGGAACTCCAGTGGATTTTAATCAGTCATTAAAAAAGTTGTTTAGTGTTTAAGCATTAAAGAGAAATTTAGAGACTTCCAAATGCATGTAGGACACAGCCTTAGAGACAATGGATACATATGGGGTGGTTGGTAACAGGTTCACAGCACATTGCTGAGTGAACAATGCAATCTGATGCTAGTAATTATATCACATGTCAAACTGCATTTTAAAAAAAGCCAATATGTACACAGAGTTACATAAAGCAATAAAAAATAAATAAGTAAAATCACAACACCTGATCTAAAGTACAGTCCTTTAGATTCCAGGGTCATCATTCAGCCTCTGACAGCCGTTGCTGTCCCAGAGCCAAAGTGATTTCTCATTCATGGCCCAGTGTAATGCGCATACTGCTCACCAGGTGTCTCACTGAGTGCAGCAGTTCAGGATTTCAATGCATGAATTGTCCTGTGGGACAGAACACAGCGTTAGAAATTCATTGAACAGGATGGGAAAAATGCCATCTCACTCTGACTCCTCTCTCTTTGTTTCTGGTGTACGTGTGCTAAATCTCTTTTTCCTTTCGGGAAAGTGCCGTTAAACCGCAAACACGCTCAAGGTTAAAGACGCAGCTATTCCATACATGTGCATTTACTTAAAACGCAGGAAGGCGTTATTATTTGTGCTTCCATCAGCAAAATATGATTGTTTTAACTGTGTCTGGCATAGACCTCTGTCACACAGCCCCACTCTCTCTTTCTCTGCCTGTCCCCTTCAGTCCACAGTAGCTGTTCAGACTCCTCTTCTGTCGGGAGTCAGAAGGAGGGGGGATCTCCAGCGTCTGGGAGGGACCCCAGGAGAAGCTCTGGATCAACAAGCTGCTCGCAGGTGGGCTAAAAAAAAGTATGCACGTGTAACAAGCCCAAAAGATAACATGTGATCCCCGAGGTGAATGAAAGCTGTTTTTTATCTTCCGCAATTACTCAACACTTTTAATATAGACGTGAAGTGAGAAATGTGCTTTTCTGCTCGCTGGAAACAGAAGTGTCTTTTTTCGCTGTTGTTAGGTTTTCTTGAACCTTTTTAGGAAGGGGAGCTTTGCTGCAAAAAGTCCCTTTCTGAAAGCCCAGGCTTTAGTTTGCAGAGCTAAATATGGTTGTAGGCAACCCTTTTAAACTCCTACAAACATGACTTTGTCATTAGTATCAAGATGCTAGCCACGAACGCCCACAGAGATCTATTTCTCTTTGCCTTATTTCTCTTTAGTCTGTGGACCTCTGCCGGCTGAAGACATACAAATTACTCCAGAGCAAAGATTTTTATTTCCAACCATTTTTTAAATTATTTTGCAAAGAGCACAGATGTGTATTTAAAGGACGCTGCAGAAGAAAAGACTGTATTTAAAAGATGAACATAGCCAGCAGATTTGTCTTCTTTCTGATAGTAAGCAGGGACGACTCCTGGTAGCTGAAATAACTCTGACTGTGGAAGACCATGAGAAAATGACCCATCTTGTCATTTGTTTTATGACCTCTGTCAGCATTATACTGATGGGTTTGTGGCCTGAATGGCTTGTTTCCGGTCTTATTTAATAAACCATGATGTTCATTATCTAAATTAGATCCAAATTATAAAATGTCAAACCAGGGTATGACTTCTTGTGATTGACAGGTCACTACAGTGAACTCCTCTTTGCTTGTGACACCTGATTTTTTTTTTTAAGTTTTGCTAAGTGCTTAAAAACTTTAGTCTACAAACTTTGATATGAAGTCTGAGCATGCGCTCAACCCGGAGATCTTAGACCTCAGGTGCCTTGAAGTTGCCTGCCTTTTTTCTCATGTTATATTCTGTGTTCCGTGGTTGGTGTGATCGTTTACAGCGCTGTGCAAAAACCTTCGCCACCCTTCATCTCTTTACTTTACTTCCTATTTTCCTGACTATATTGTAACTTTTAAAGTGATCTAAAAGGCGGCCACTGACCTATGAATCATTCGAGCATAAAAGAGGCACCTAATCGGTTTTATGTTTACACATAACAGACAAATAAGCAGTGAGCCAATTTTAAATCTTTTGGGACTTTAATGGCCACCTGTTACAAAAAAAATCTTTCTAATTTTTTTTAGCCAAATCCACGAAAAATGCCAGGGATACTTTGACTTCCATGAAATCGAATCTTTGCAACAACAAGGTGATTCCCACAGAGCTATTAACTGGAAACTTGACACATCTCAGCTTGTTTTTGTGCAGCATGTGCTTAAAAATTTGGAGAAACTGGACAAGTGGGGGATAAAATGGGGGAAAAAAAGACCTATAAGCTATCTATAACAGATGAACAGTAAAGTCATTTGAAAGTCATGTCCACCAAAGACCTGACCCAGGATCTGAGACATGCAGGATCTGAGACATGCATCTGGGCTCACTGAAGCCCGTCAGAAATGTCGAATTTCACAATAACTGGACTGAAAATAACTGGCAACCGATCTGATGGAGTGGTGAACTAAAATTTTAAATTCTTTGTTCAGATCGAGGTGGTTAGGAGAGAGGTACAACAGTTCTGCAAAAACTCAAAATCTTACCAAGTCCATTTGTCTTATTTATAGTCAAAAAGATCTCATTACAACTAAAATAAGACACAATCAGCTACAGAGCAACATTTCAGTAAGATAAAGCAACTTGTTTCAAGTTAGTGAAAAAATCTGCCAATAGAACAAGTGAAAATTCTCTCATTTTTCTCTAGTTTCAAGATTCACTGTCTTGAAACAAATTGCTTTATCTTACTAAAATGTTGCTCTGTAGCTGATTGTGTCTTATTTTAAGTGTAATGAGATGATTTTGACTAGAAATAAGACCAATAGACTTATGCGGTGGAGGCTCTCTCGTGGTTTGGGGCTGAATTATAGCGAGTGGTGACAAAGTAAATGGAATTATGAACACAGAATTCATCAGATTTTGATCTGCCATGCAGTGTTATCTGGAAAACATCGGTTTGGCAACAGCTTCACCTGTCAGCATGACAATGATCCCAAACAGCCTGGCAATGCAGTAGAAACATACCTCCATAGAAAAACACACAGTGGTCCACTATCAGCCATTGACAGAGCCCAGACCTCAACATTACTGAAGCAGTATGGGATTAAAGACGGACAGAGAATGAAACGAAACACAGCCAACATCCAAAGAAGAGCTTTAAATGTCTGCAGAATTCCTGAAGACTACTTAAAGAAACGACAAGAAAGCTGTGTAAGAGAGTTCAGAGCTTGAAGAATAAAGGTGGTCCCACCAAATATTGACTTTCAAGCTCATCAGATTGCCTAAACCCTGTCTCTCTCGCGTGCTGCATTTCCATGCACGATTACACGTTTCAACAAGTCATCGCACCTATTTCCCATTTTCCTAGCAACATATGAGGAAATGACGGGTGGTTTAAGTCTTTTGCACAGCAATATGTACATTGAATCATTTGTATATAACATAATGGTGATATGATGAAGAAAGTCATACATGTACACTGAGCTGATCTGTGCTAAAAAGGCTTCCTTTAAACCAGTAAAAGCATTTCTGTATGTTTGTAAAGTGAAAACACTCCATGAATCTGGCTGTAAGTAAACAGCAATACCTGCCTGCCATCTCCATGGTAGAGTTTAAATGAATTTGCTCAGTGTGCACACACACAAACACACACACACACACATTCTCACAATCTCCTTATCTAGCAAACAGAATATGACAGATTAGCAAACAGACAGCGCTGGGAACAGATTGACAGACAGACGGACACACGCAGCCCAAACAGATAGGGCAAACACGCAGACAGCGATATGCACATATTCAACAACAGAGGGAGGATTTGCTGCTTGCGCACGAGTGCGCGTGCATTTTTGGTGTGTACACACACTTAAGCGCAGAATGTAAAAATGTGACTGTTTCTTCCTCCTCAGAGTCAGTCTCCCTCTACAGCTGTGTGACTGTCATCTCAATAAGAGTAAGTTTACTCTGTTTCCTCACACGTTTCTTTTCTTTTTATCTGCGCTCTGTCGCTCGCTTTACATTAGCTGCTCATGTCGCTGCATTCCCACGCTGCCCACATTTATTTTGCTCATTCTTTATTCTGGGGATTTCTGCATGTGTCACTATTAATAATTCTTCTCTTTCTGTCATTTCAATCAGAAACTGGACCTCAGATTTTTTTTAATATTTTTTTTTTGAAGTTTTTAAACATCTCTGTTTCACCTCTGGGCGAGCCAAACTGGACTTTGAAGAGGAAGAAGACAAAAGAGAGAGAGACCCCCTCACCCCCCCTCACCCTTTTGAACTTCTCCCACATGCTTTCTCTCCTTCCCCTTTCCCCGTTCGACTCTTTAAAATAAATAAAGTGCCAGCAGATTAAGCGGCGCAGCACAGCGCTGCTTTTCTCCACTTTTTAAAACCTCCCAGCTCTGATATGACCCCCCACCAAAGAAAATCTGCATCCAAAAAGGATCAAAACTGTCCTGTTTAAATCATGACAAGCACCAGCGGGACTCTCTGCGCTCCGCCATTTTGGATCTGCCAGTCTCAGTTGCTGGCAGAGTCATTGACACCAAAGGCACTTCAGCCACACAGTGCGGCCATTGTCTGCCCCACGGCTCCCCACTAGGCCAAACCACTTGGTCTGAACCACTGACTGCCTCGGCTGGCTGACTGTATGCATCACATGCTCCAGCATCTGATAATAAACAGGAAGTAATATGCAGGGCGTAAATCCACCGTTGGATTGCTGATTTAGAATGTATTATGTTCTTTATCATTTTCATAATGCAGAATGGAGTACTGTACGGTTTTTTTTTAACCCCCCCTCATGTTTTCCCTGACTGTGTAAAAATGCGTGGCATAGCCTAGGTGCGATTGCATCTATGTAAATTGAGCAAGGGTGGTGTGAGCATACACACACACAGTCACATTCACACACACAATGTCCATCAACACATGCAGTCACTCTTATTGTTACAAGACAGAGGAGCACTGTTCACATTCTCATGCCCGCACACTCGCTGTGACCAGTTTCGAGCCTGGTACAGTGACTACATCAACGACGGGCAAGGTTACATCTGAAACGCATGCCGTGCGCTTTGCCTTGATGAAGACCAGGAAGGTTTTACAGCATCATATCAGACTGTTAAACATTGTGTTAGAATGTTTCATTTAAGCTAACGTGTTGTTTTTCTTTATTAACAGTGGCTGCGATTTAAGGGCAAAATGGTATTTACTCTCCTTTAAAGTGTAACTTATATTAGCAACATCTTGGTGCCTTAAAAATGTTCTTTGGTTTAATGAAGAACATTGCAGTGTGAGATGCCATATTCTATATGCCAAAGGTATAAAATGGGTGACTGTGCAATGATGATTTCTGTACATTAAGTTTGGGCCTTCCTTGTCGGAATGCTGTCTCCATCAAATGGAGAAAGGTGGGTCTGTTCATTGTGCTTATTTGTGGTTTTACTGCTTTTGTTCTTGTGGCCAGAAGACATGAACTACATCTAATTCTTTTAAAAGAATTCATTGAATCTAATCTCTTAGCTTGTTGCTTAAAGGAAAACACTTCCCTAGAATATGCCAAAACTATTGTTTTCCAAGTGCCCCCCCTCGGAGATTGGAGTTCTTAAAGTCTAGTTCAGATTGGTTGACATGGGATTCCTCAGGAGTGTATTCATGTTCCCAGGGTCCTATGTTTGGCAGTTCTATACTCTTTTAACACACATCAATCCTTCTGTTATGTTTGGGTTAGACCCACATCATATTAAGCAAATTTGGGATCCTATTATATGCTGGGAAGCTGGGGAACAAAGGACTCTGGGAACATGGTATGACCCTGATTTCTTTATCCTGAATTTTAAGTTGTCTGTATGCAGAAATGAGAAATGGGAGGAGAAGCTAGACTCAATACAGATACCTAAAACGCTGACAGTGCAGCTAAAGCTC
>VUQR01018896.1:62110-83154 GCA_015108515.1 Hemichromis elongatus | reverse complement strand
TTTTTTTGTTTTTTTCCTTTTTTTTTTTTTTTTTTTTGCCCTTTTTTTTTTTTTTTTTTTTTTTTTTTTTTTTGCTCTTCGCCATGTTGGCAGGGCCCAATCTACCAGCTGATATCAGCATTCCTTGGCACTCTGCCAACTGGCAACACTGCAGGAGAGAAAAAAGACAGAGAGAGAGAGAGGGGAGAGGGAGAGAATGAAAGAAAATTAGTGAATAATAGACGGAGGGAGGGAGGGAGGGAGGGAGCGAGAGAATGAGAGGGGGATGGGAAGAAGTATGAATCAGAGAAAGAAAGACAGAAGGGAAAGGAATACGGTGAGAGAAAGAACAATAATGGTGGATTAAGAAAGGACTCTGTCTGTGTCTGTGTAAGCGAGAGTGTGTGTGTGTAAGTGTGTGTGTTTATGTGATTGATATGGTGTGATATCCCTGTGAGTCATAGCTGAGCTAAAATGTCAACTGGCTACATGAGAATCTCTTTGTCATCAAGCCTCAGTAACTCACACACAGACACACACACACACACACACACACACACACACGTAAACACATATGTGACCGTACTGCCATGTGAACAAAAAAAAAAATGTGGGTGACACACCTGCGAGCACAGATGTTCCATTGTTTTTGCCACAGTGATTTATGACCTTTTTGTTGTGTTGGGGGTGCTCTCGCTTGCGTCTCAACTCCTGCAAAAAGATGATGGACAAAACACAGCCGCGGCGCGCACAAATTCGGTGGAAGTGAGGCGAAGTGCTGCGCTCTCAAAATATTTGGGCGTGTGAGCGTGCCCTGCCAAAATGCTTGTGTGTGTTCAATGCGCAGTATCACACTTCACGTTTCAGCTGACTCTGTTATCTGGGGTGACAGTCGCAGTACAGTCGAGACAACAGCAGCGGCGGCGGGGGCAGCAGAATAAGCTCACATATATAAATGACTTCAACAATTAAGCATGACTAAGCAATGTATGGGTGAATGCCACCACACCCAAACAGCAGATTTATTGTTCTGGCTAGGTGCATGCATACCATATGTGAGTGTGAGTGTGTGTTTGTGAGTGTGAGTCCGTCCGGGCCTGATTTAAGCAAAAAAAGCTGCTACTGTATGACTGCTCAGGAAGGGTGTGTGGGGAAGTCAAAACATTGCGCGCCCATCCTGTTTGGGACAGTCCGTGTCCTGTGGTGGTACCCTTAACTCCTAAACACACACACACACTAATGCACGTTCACACTTCAGATAATCATCCCATATGTGCTAACAGTATGCTGGCGTGTACGGTGAACACATGCAGGAGGCAGAACAGGTGCACACCTGTTACACATTCAGTGTGCACACCCACGCAGGCTAAGGAGCAAGTGACGATCAAATAGAGATTTTCTTGGTAGTAAACACGCACGGGCATTGAAATGCATTGTTGAGTGTGCATTTAGTGCTTTGCGATCAGAATTAGGGTGGAATCCATTCAAAGGGTCTTAGTGCAAATAGCTTTTAATCCTGTTCTGCAAAACTCTGCTACCTGCAGTTCATCGCTCGATATTTCAAAGGCACAACGCTGATACTATTATTCCTAATTTACCTAAAGTCTTTAGTTAGATAATTGTGCTTTTAAAAAAGCTGGGAACAACTTCAAGCGAAGTAATTGTTTGATTTTTGATTGCAAATAATATTCTGAGCTTTATGTGCTTGTTTTTGTCCTCAGACAATTGCAGGAGGAGACTGCCACAGGACTGTGTCCCCCCTCAGCAGAGACACTAAAGAATGGCATAACATCACACACAATGCTGGTAAGACTTTTTCCTCTTTTCCTATAAGCGCATGCATCAACACATACAGATTCATACCCTCGAAGTTTGTGCAGTTTTTACATTATGGCCAAGGTCATGCTACAAAAGCTAATTATGCACAACATGCAAATTTAACCTTTTCTTGAGGTTTTTAGCTTTAAACTCCTTCTTAAGTTGCTGGTGGCCGCTCATTATCTGTCTCTCTCCTTCTCTCTGTGTTTTGTACTGATAGAGGATGGATTCTCCACCGGAGTGTGTGTTGTCTCTTTCTTGTGAGCAGACCCAGTCGCCCCCAACGCTGCCGTCTCTAGACCACAGCCCCCAGACCTCCTCTCCTCACACTCAGCTCTCTCTCCCTGATAGCCCTGTTGTCCTGCCCATTCACAGCTCCGAACCTTCCCCTCAGAGCCCGGACACTGCGCCTTATTTTCCCCTCTCTCCGTTCCCCCTCCACGACGGTAATAACAGCAATCACCATGATGTTGACGAAGAAGATGATGAAGAAGGGCTGGATGGAGTCCCTCCATCCCCTACGCCGGCAGTGGCTTTGTTCCCAGGAGGAGGGGGACAAGAAGCTGGTTGCAGCCCTTGTTTAGACTCCTCTCCGCCAGACACACCATCAGCACCATCACTTGGGTGTGGTGCCCTGGAGCTGGCCCTTTCTTCAGGACAGAGCGGGAACTGTAGTGATGAACTAGACCTCCAGCTGTTCCAGAAGGATACTGTTACCAGGGCCACACCTGGAGTTGGAGGGGCCTCTCCGGGGCCTGCACTCAGGTATCCCTGTCATGTATGTGGAAAGAGATTCAGATTCCAAAGTATTTTGTCTCTTCATGCACGAGCTCACAGTCTAGACAGAGAACGGCGGGCTTCAGCCTTGTATAGGACTGGGCTCCCTTCAGCTCCCCTAAAGCAGCACCTCAAAATCCAGCAGAACCACAAAGACCTAATTCCGAATCACAGAAGTCACCCAAACCAGCGTTTACTGCCTGGGGCTCTCATCCAGCATCTCACGGAAGACGATGAGGTCAATGGCGAGGTCAAAGGTCTCGATGATGGACTACAGACAGACCAGAACACCAATTTTTTACTGGATGACAGCACACCCTTGACCCCTCCGCTGACAGAGGACCCTGTGTCCGTGACCTCTCCCTATTCTTCAGCCATCGGGGAGGGCGTATCTGCTTCTATCACGCCTACATTTCGCTGCCATGCCTGCAAAGGAAAATTCCGAACAGCTTCAGAGTTGGCACGGCATGTACGCATTCTCCACAACCCGTACAAATGCACTCTTTGTCCTTTCTCTGCCAGCCAAGAAGAAAGCCTGGCATCCCACTTACAGGAGTGCCACCCTTCTCCCGAGGTACCTGCTCTTCCACCAGCGTACAGTTCGAGGCCCATTATCGCAACCCCTGACACCCCAGTACCCACACCGACCCACACCCCAGCCCCAACCCCGAGCAACCCACAGATGACATCAGTTGCTGCAGTGGGCGGAACCTCCTCACTGCCAGCATTTCGCTGTGACACTTGTGGACAGCGATTTACGCAGTCATGGTTTCTGAAGGGACACATGCGAAAGCACAAGGACTCCTTGGACCATAAGTGCCAGGTATGTGGCCGTGGCTTCAAGGAGCCTTGGTTCCTCAAAAATCACATGAAAGTTCATCTCAATAAACTTGGCCTCAAGGCTGGACTGGGAAACCCTGGGGGACCAGGAAATGCTGAGCAGCAGTCTAAAAGCTCCCTCAACGCCCTCTACTCCAGTCTCCTTCTGACTCAGCGAGGAGGTATTGCCAGAGGAGGTCAGGGAAGATCAGAGAGAGAAACTGGAGGCAGAATTGGGATGGGTTTGAGTAAGTCAGCCATCCTGGGCTATCTTGGTTTGCCTGGTGATGGCAGTGGGGCCAGCTGCATGGAAAGACTTCAAGCAGTGGCTCAAGTAGCAGAGATGGGAAGCGGTGGTGGCAGTGGTACTGCAGGGGGAGCAGACTCGGGAAGAGGAGGGGGAACGACTAGAGCAGGGGGAACCGGGGAAACTCCAGCAACAATTTCAGAAGGAGGAGATCAGGCAACTTGGTGGCAGTTGGTGGCTCGCAGCCTGGCGGTAGCTCAGCAACAGAGGCCTCATCAGCGAGGCCAGCAGCAAGGGCAGCGAGGCCCGGGGCGGAGTTCAGTGATCACAGAGGTCGATCAAGTCAGAGCCTACCTTGGAGGCCTGGATCCTAGAGAAGAGACTGGAGGATCAGGAGGGCCATGGGAATGCCCAGACTGCGGAAAGCTGTTCCGCAGTCTACAGCAGGTGGTAGTTCATGCTCGAGTTCACACTCAGAGGCCCCAGAAAGGAGGTGGCAGTGAAGAGGAAGGGAGCAGTCATCATAGAGGAGTGGGGCTTGGAAGAGGAGGCAGCAGTGAAGTGAGACAAGAATCCCAGCTACACAGCGGTGGATCCCAACAAATCGCAGAACTCAGACAGGAATCAAAATTAATCGGTGGTGGCTCACAACAAGCTGGAGCAGCTACAGGGTTTCACTCTGTCATCTCAAGTTTCAAAGGTCTGACATGAGTGTTTGTTTCTAGTTCTTTGGGTTGTGTTTTTTTTGCTAGCATATAAGAATACTTTGTTCTTTATTTTTATTTATTACTTTCTATTATCATTAGAATCTCAGCTGCTATCTTTACATTTTCCACTTTATTTCTTTCTTCCCTACTTGCAGGAGAAAATGGGTTGACGACAGTCTCCTCCATACCTTCAGTTCCCACCAGGGAGCGAGTTCGTGGCAGAGGGATAAAAGACTGCCCCTACTGTGGCAAAGCCTTTCGATCTTCACACCATCTCAAAGTACACCTCAGAGTTCACACAGGTGAGATACAACTGTGAGTTTAACAAACCATGTTTACTTTTTTAACCTTTAGAAATCCCTGGAAAGGTTGAGTATCCTTGCTTTTCTAGAACTACAGTTTTTTTCTTTTTTACAAAGATTTTACCCCAGAGGCCTGGCCAGTGCTAATCATAGCCCTCTACTGCAGGCAACTGAGCTGCTCCACCGGAGCAACTCCAGCTTAAGTGCCTTGCTTGAGCGTATATTAACAGTAGTTTCTGGGGGGAAAAAAATCAAGCCACTCCAGGGATTAAAAAGGGAAATTGCTCACTTCTCTTACTGGCCTCTAACCTCACTACCAGTGAACGGTACAAAAGAAAACCTTTTCATGTCTTCTCCACTAATTAAACAGTAATCCTCATGTCTCTATGTCGATTTGTATAACGCAAAGTTTAGCAAAAATGAAACTGGTGTGGTTTGATGGGTTTTTAAAAAATTATTTATTTATTTTTATGTGCATGTTATGGACACAGATTTATTTCGTGTCAATTACATAAAAATACTATATACTGCACAAATTAAGTACATGAAAAGTTGCTGTCTCTGAAACAAGAATCTGTAATAAAAATCTTTAAAATCTACCTTAAATACTGTAAAGAGAAAGCACATTTTTAATAAACTTTATTAAGACAAAAAGAGAAAAAAAGAGGAAACTGAGAACAGGATTTCTAATAACGAAGGAGTTGGACTGTAATGAAAGTTGAATGTTAGAATCTCGAACACCACTCACTCATACTATTAATTAATGATCCATATTCATAAGCCTTTATCAGCGTGAGTCATTGTCACTTTTCATTCTTTGCCTTCAGGTGATGTATTTGATCAAAACTAAAACCTATCTCCCATTTTTTGAGATGCCACCTATCACTAATAACTGGAGAACATCGCATAAAGACAGAAGCCAAAAAATGCACACTGTGAAGTCTTTTTAAGCGTTGCTATTATCATTACTCATTTTATAGCTAAAAGGACTTATCTCAACGCTTTTATATTTTTCCCAATCATGCACTGCTCTTTTTTTCATACACTACTGCCTCTGTTGCATCAAGTGATTATCACATGGTCAGTAATTAAAGCAAATGTATCAAATTATGATAATGCTCTCTTCAGAATCTCATTTCCCATCGAGAGTTTTATCCCATCTTTACTGTTTGTTTCACCAACACAATCACGTTGTGCCTGCATCTGTCGATGCGCCTGCCTTCGGGCCTGCATTGCTCCTATGTGACCAGTTTTTTTTCTTTTTGACTCTTTGTAATAAGATCATTTACGTTTCTCATATGTTTAATGTTTCCTGCTGTTAATGTGCAACATCATCCCCTTCATCTTTCCCAGCTGTGTAATTTTGAATGAGTAATGGAACACTGCCATCTCTCTTCAAAACATGTAACTGCGCCTCTTACTCAGAACTGCTCAAATGACTTTTGAGCAGCTTATACTTGCTGCTATTTTGCCATACCTATTTGCGATTTCATGATTTTGCAGTAAGTGCTGTAGTGTTTCAGCATAGTGAATGTACTAATTAACCTATGTTAATAATGACTGCATTTTTTCATTTTTGTGTATCTTTTGCACATGAAACCATTTAGACTGCTGAAATGTGTCCTCACGTCTGCAATTCACCTAGAGTGTACCCATGAGATAGTCTTCAGTAAATAGGAGTGACTGAAACTGATTAAAAAAAATAAGATTTTTTTTTCACAGAAATTTCATTTTAGCTGTCAGTATGTCAAAATTGGAAAAAAATCAATCTAACTTTGCTTTATTTCCAAAACTAGCTTTCCTGTGAAAAAACATGATTCGTTTTTTTGTTTATTCTGCTCTTTTAAGGTTCCACCACAACATTTCAGTCAGGTTGAGGTCTGGACTTTGATTAGGCCATTGCAGCACCTTGAATCTCTATTTTCAGCCATTCTGTGTAGATTTGCTGCTGTGCTTGGGATCTTTGTCATGTTGCATGGCCTAGTTAAAAATAAGCTTTGACTATTAAACAGATAATCTCAGATTTGACTCTAGATTACTTTGGTATACAGAGGAATTAATGGTCGAGTCAATGACAGCAAGGCTGGCTTCAAAACAAGCCAGAATCACCACTGCTCCACAACTGTGCTCAACACTTTGTATGCTTGTGTTTCTTAGCAATAAGAGGCTTGCTTCTGGCAACTCTTCCAAATAAGCCATATTTGTTCAGTATTTTTAATTGTGCTTTCATGAACTTTAATATTTAACATGCTAACTGAGGCCTGTAGAGGCAGATATGCAGCTCTTAGGTCCTTTGTGGTTTCTCTAAGTGTTGGACAGTCTCGAATTGGGGTGAATTTGCACAGACGGCCACTCGTGAGAAGATTGTGGCATTTTATTAACATACTCCTGAACCCACCAGCCCAGAAAACTGCTAAAAATTCTGTTTTCATAGAAATGCTCAGACTTGCTGATGATCATTTGATCAAGCATATTTGATTAGCAGCACCTGGGTGCTACTTAACTATTTAATTCCTATGGAAGTCTCAACAGTATTCTTAGTTTATAATGTGGCTTCAAGGACCTGTGAAAGCTGTGTCTATAAGACGCAACTGTGTTTCAGGGTCAAATTTGAATACCATCAGGTTGCTACTAGAGAAAACCACACCCTCCTGTGTGTGAAAATAAAATGGTGTATGCTGTGAAATAGCTTATGTTATATAATGTCATAATTACTAACACAAAGTTATTTAACCTATATATTTGTGTATATTGTCACCATAATATTTTTTTTTCCTTCTTACCCAGTAACCATTAATTTTTGGGGCATTCATTCTGGAGCATCTAATGATTCCCGCTATCACAGGGAACAGGAATTCATTTAAAATTCTCCAGCAATAACTATTTGTAGCTTTCCATGATCAACTAATCTGACCACTCAGAGGGATACAGATAATTATATTTATTTAAAAAGATTGTTCTAGCTTTTTTTTTTTTTTTTACCGGTCTATAAATAAACTTTCTTCATCATATTTTCTCTAGGTGAGCGACCCTACAAATGCCCCCACTGTGACTATGCGGGTACTCAATCTGGCTCTCTGAAGTACCACCTCCAGCGGCACCACAGGGAGCAACGCAATGCCTTATCAGCTGCCTCAAATTCCTCCTCCTCCTCTGGTCTCACCTCCACTATCAACAGTCTGACCTCTGGAACGTCTGGATTGGTCAAGCAGCGCCGATCTCAACCCAACCACTGCCCGGTCAACCGGGCTCCAACAGACAACCCCACCTCTCGACCCAGCCAGCAGCCCTGGCTCCTGGGACTTCCAGACCAGCGAGAGCATCGAAAGGCCTTAGCAGCTTTAAGGGATGTTGACCTGGAGACCCAGTACAGGTACCTATCTGGAGTAATGGGTGCGCTTTACCAAGGTGGAATGGAAGGAGGCTGGATCAGGGAGTCTCCTCCACCAAAGGCACCTAAGGTGTCACGGCGTAAGCCCCTTACTACAAGCCGAATGGTCCAAGCATCAAATGACAAGGAAGTACCTGCGCCATCAACTCAGGAGGGTGGTTTTGAACCACTGGATCTGTCCCGTCGCACTTCACCTGGTCTTGAAAGGATGGAGGAGGATGGAGGATTGAGTGTAAGGGAAGGAGGTGAGGATGTCGTAGAGGATAGTTCAACAGGGGTCACACTGAGCCAGTGTTTGTTTTGTCCTTTTCGAACATCGTCAGCAGAGCTGATGGCCATGCATCTCCAGGTCAACCACACCAGTAAGTCCAGGCGCAAAAGAAGCTCCTCAGTGATCTTGGATGATGATGGAACCTCAAAGGCCACAAGGCCAAGGATGGATCCCTCCAACCTCGACCCTCTGACAATATGGAGGCACGTAAGTGAGGCTAAGTCCCAGGCCCCCATGGGAGAATGGTCCTCAACTCAGTCCCAAACCCTTAATGGTCTCTCTGAGCACACAGCAGAACATCTGGGCAATGCTCTTGAACACCTAAACTCCATGTCCTCAGTGTCAAAGAATGTAACGAGTGGTCCTGAACTCAAGGGCAAAATTGATGAAGAGAAAGAAGAAGAAGATGAAGAATTTGAAGAGAATTTGGAGAACAGCAGTCTGGAGGATTCACAAGATCAGGATCTGAGGATGTCCCTCGCTCTTTCACCAGCCCTGAGCTCTAACCACATTGGAGGGGAGGAAGATAGAGTCTAAGGAGATTAAAATGTTTTGAATGACAGCACTTAAATTGGAATGTTGGGTTTAGTTTTTTCCAACAAATTTTAACAATGAATTGAAGAAAGGTCAGAAAGTATTACAGAGGGAGAAGTTGTTTATGATTAATGGTGTTTTGCCCAGTCATACATTCATATCTGGGCAGTCCTGAGGAGTCTTGACAGAGGGGGTAAACAAAGCTATGATATTTTCTCTGTCATTATTTGTCTACTTGAGTTTAGACTTGGTGGTCCACCACAAAATACGGTAAAATTCCTGTAAAAAAGAAGACGCATGGATGCATCTTTTCAGGATTTTGTAGGCCACATTTTCTATTTGTTTCTCAGACTTCACCGAAAGATGGGTGATTTTTACGATGATCTCCAGTTTGATAATCGAAAGATCTAAGGCAAGATCCTGCGTCATTCTAGAGTTGTGCATTTATCCCACACTCATAATGGACTGGTAAATCCCAGACTGCAACACTGACCATGCTGGAGCCAGCTGCGACTAGATGCTCTCCCGACTGAGTGACCAGTGAACAGCTTCAGGTTCCTCCTCAAACTACGAGAAACAGCCGCGGAGGAAAGTTTAGTCTAAAAAAGTTTCAAGCTGCAAACCTCGGCTAAGCTATTCTTTATTAATTTAAGGCATGAGGCAACTGTTACAGGCCGTGTGCTTTCCTTCAAGTATGTATCACTGCCTTGTTTGTCAGAAAAGTGTTTCTTGATGACTGTGCTAAAGAAAAACCGAAAGTTTGTAATATTTTTGTTCATTTGTTTTCAGTTAGTGCCTGTTCATGTATGTCGTCAAGAGAGTCTCTGGTATCCCTGCCCATCGAGGCTCTGATAGATCGTTCATTTTATCTGAATATACAGTTTAAACGATTTAAGTACAATATATTTGTTAAAAGTGGTTCTAGGGTGTTGTGAATAGTTCAGTTGTAAAAGAAATGCTACATCATAGTGTAATGTCCTTGACACAGACTGTAGCTGTTTGTGGCTCAGCTTGAAAAGAACAAAAAAAAAAAAAAGAATGTGATATAATGTGAGGAAAGGTCAAAAGCTGAGCGCTTAAAAAGGAGGTCAGAGTTGAAAATTCAGTGTTTACAATGGTAGCGGTTGTTGGTTGGGGATGCAAAGGCACCAACAGAACACAGAGTCTATGTGAGGGCTGAAGGGGCGACGCTTGAGCTCCTGAATACAATCAACTGACACATTGTTTTAAAGAGACTACGACTGTGTCAAAAAAAAAAAGGAAAATTTTAACTTTTTACAAGGTAGAGAACGACAAAGAAAGCAGTCTAGCTGCCAGACAGGACTAAATCTAAGAAACAAACTGTACTCTTGGGTTACGGTGTGTTTTAGATGAGTAGTTTCCCTCTCTTCTTCTTTTTTTTGTTTTAATAAGAAAAGAAAAGACAATGGTAGGAGTAATTATTAAAACACTAACAAACGCATAGGCATCCCAGTAGAATATGTGTAGCTTTTGTAAAGACGAGAAAAAAAAAGCCGACTTTTGTTTATTTTCCTTTCAAGATGCTTACAGAAAAAGGTTATCAATATAGGTGATATTGATTATAATGTTTGTGAGCTAAGACTAGTTGGAATGTCTATACAGAGCACTGTGCAAGTTTTTCCTTTGAGTTCCCAAAGTAGTTGTTTTCATTTTGACTTTATCAATAGACCAAACTTTTTTCAATGGCAGTTGTCACTTTCGGTTGTCATTTTTAAGTGTGTAAATGTGTGGTTTCAGTAGATTTACCCCATCGATTGGCAAAATCAGTCAGCTGGGTTGTCGGTGTATCAGATATTTGACCACTGAAGTGGTGGTTAGAAAAAAAATGAAGTGCATTTTGTTTGTTTTTTTGTGGAAACATCCAGTAATCATTTCTTTATACTAGTTTGAAGGTATATTTATGAATGTGAGGCATTAATATTCTCTTACACTGGTTAACAGCCTCTATTTATCTGCTAAGACTCAAATTGATGGGGTAATTTATGATTGTGACCACTCTTTATTGTGCATTAATGTGATTAAGTTCCCTTTTTAGAGCACCTTATGAGTTTTGTAGTGAAAGTCCCTTAGTGGTGTCTCCTTTAACAACTACTGTCAATGCCACCGTGCCTTCTGTTTCAAGCACTTCCTGGTATATTTTGTAAAACTCACCAAAAGCACTTAGCCTATATCGACACACTCTCTTTCCTCTTTCCTATTCCCCTTCAACACATAAGCCCATTCTCTTCATCATCTTCTCCTGTGTTCACCTCTTGATCCTTCTATCCTCGTGTTTTTATTCTTTATTATTTGCCAGTTTTTCAGGCCCGCTGGGCCTTAAACAAGGTCACTAGGCCTTATGTTCTAGCATGGCTAGACTCTTAAAAGAATCAACTACCTTCCTTTAGACAAGTAAAAATTGTTGTAGAAGTAGCGTTAGAGAACTTCATGTCTTAATACTAACCCTTGGTAAACCAAAGCCCAAGTCTAAGACACATGTACGTTGTGTTTAATCTCATGAGGTGCCAAAACATGTCTGATGTGACACTAAAGCAAATACACTCGAGGAAACAAAATAATTCACCTCTTCTCTTTTACGCTCTCTTTTCCACCCCGTCATGCTTGCTCTCCCTCCATGTCCCGCTCTCATCTGTAAACAGTCTATCTCTAGCACCACTTGAAGGTGACGTGTACTATCTGGTATTGAGGCCTTTATTAGATTTTTATTTCAGTTTGTGTGGTGTTTGTTCAATGCCGTTGAGATGGAAAAATGCTCTTATAACGATAAGTATTATTGTTTTAGCATTATGGATAAAAAACAAAAAAACAAAACAAAAAATCACGAGAAATGTGTTGTTGAATGTTGTACAGATAGCATTAGAGATGTTGTGTTTTTTTAAGGAGAGCACAAACCCGAGCAATGGTCCCTCCAACTCCATCTCCCGCTGGCAGATGGGAATAAAATGGACTGCCAATCACCATAAAGGTCTAATGACAAAAAGTCCCAGAGCTGTGGCATATTTTCAAAAGAAACTAAAGATTTGAATGTAAAAATGAATCCAAGCCCTCGTTATTTCCAAATTGATTGCAAAGAAACAAAAATCCTCTCTGCACCTAAGCCAATCATTTTACTCTGTTGTAGGTGTAGTTTAGTAGGAGTAAGACAAAGACACGCGATTCTTTGTAGGGACTTAAACACAGGAAAACCATGAAGTGCTTACCTGAAAACTGGTGAAATGCACATTTACATTCCAAGGATGCACAGTTGGTGTACCTAACAGGTTTAGGTCTTTCTATTTTTCATACTATTAACACCCTCCTGTTATTTCACACACACGTTGTGTGAGAGTTGTCTGTATATAGGATGTTCTACAACCACCGGTAGCGACTGAAAAATGTCCGTTCCCAGACTGGTAGTGTTTGCTGGAGCTTGAGAGTTAAAATTGCTCACAAAGAAAGTGGTGCAATGAAGATTTTGTTGTGCTTGCTTTGGCCACTAACAAACTGCTGTGGTTGCCTGTAGTTTCCACACAAGTTGGTGAATTATTTGCAAACACTCACTTTTTCCACAGTGGCAGTGAACCTTGAAAGAAATTGCAACACAAACAGTGAATGTTCACCTTTAAAGTAAAAGCCAACTCATTTTAAAAGATGTGGCTTTTGCTTTGAAGGCAAATGTTCTCAGAATCTGGGTTAATTTGCACATTTAACAGTTTTACTACCGCTCTGAGAGTAGCCGGCAAGTGTGTGCAGATAAGTCAGGCGACTGCAGCAGTTTTTTAGAAATAAAAGCTTTCACCAACTAGTCAATGAATACACATTTTATGCTAGCAACTGGTGGTTGGCAGATGATCGCAGCTGACCTGTGTATCTGGGGCCTTATTCACCCATAAGGTCACACATCCGAAGTAACAAACTAGTTAACATCATGTTAGTGATCATGTTATTAGCAATGATATGACTGCAAAACTGAAATATGCTATACGTAGTGTAAAATAGGGGAAAAAAAGCTTCTAAAAGCTAAGCTGCTCTTGTGTCATCAGATATGTGCCTAGTTTAAGAAATAGCTACTGTTCAGTGAAATCAGTTAGAATTATTGCATTGATAAAGATTTTAGCCAAGTATGCTAATTGCCCCCAGCTAATCCCTCATAATTTTAAACCAGTAAGGTGAAAAGATGGCATCTTGTTGGGCAGTGTCTAGATCTAGTAAATAAAAAAAATATGGTTGTATATGTCCTCTATCATTTAGATAATCACTGGCAGAGCACTGAACAACGACACGTAGTAAAGGCAAGGAAAGAAAGCTGCTCATGCTAGCACTGCTAATGTTAGCTACAGGTTTTCCTTCTATTAAACTTGTTTAGTCTGAATTAAAAAAATACAGTTAGTCAAACAGGAAACAATACAAACAGCCCCACCTTTGTCCTTAGATACTAACACATCAGAGCAGATTGACATGTGTTATGTTATTTGATTATTGAAGCAGAAAGAGTGTTAGTTGGCTCGTCCATGTTGTTACTGTTAAACCTTTGCCAGATTTTACTGTTGAGCTCAAGCTGCTTGTTAACGAGTAGAGTCTGTCCTCTTTTCTTGTGTGCTCTGCTGTGTCTGGTATTTACCCATTAGTTGCTTAAAAAATGTACTCAAAGTGGATTATTGCCCTGAAGAAGTAAGATTACATCACATGTGTTCTGTGTATCAGCAGCAACTGCAAATTCTCTTTTTAATTACATAGTTGTAAACTGTATGTCTGTTATAGCTATTAAAAATATTGTCAGATTTTAAGGTGCATTTCTCCATTTTTAGAATCATTCACAATTAGAAATAGAGAAAGAATGAGCTCACAATTTAACAGACTATTCAAATTTTCCCAAGAAGATTGCTTGTGTTTGTCTGACTTCGGTTAAGTTGATTTTTTTGACAAAAAGAAAATTTTTAAAAATCAGCTAATTTTTTGCACAATTTTCAATTTGCTCGCTTGTTATTTACAAATAGACGTGAAAATGGCACCTTATCTACTGATTGTCAATCAGAATATTTTCCAGAAAGGATACGTCTGTGATTTCAAAGGGTATTGTTCTTTGTTTTTTTGTAATATGACAAATCTTTTGCGAGGTGAGGGGACCACGCTGGGTTTGGGCTCTTGTGTAGTTTACTGCCATTGCAGTGAGGGAAAACTGACCTAACATAGTAGTGACTAATATAACTTTGTGGACAGATAAAAAAAAATAAAAATAAAACACATTAGAAATAAATAAACACAAAACAAATCCTGTCTCTCTCTCTCTTTTTTTTTAGACCTGTCCATTTAGGATGCAGTTGTTTTTTAAAGTGTGAAAACTCTCAGTGAGACATCTTTATTTAGCATGTTTATCTGCATTCTATAAGAACGTATTTGTGACTTGAGAATTTGAGATGCTGCATCTGGTTGAAGTGGGTGAAATTGAGAAAACTTGAGCTTGTTGCAAAGGGAGCCCTCCTGTGGCCGTGACAGGTATTGAGGGGATTTGGAACAAACTTCTCTCCGTCTTGATACTTATTTCTGCTTACAGGTCACAGAGATGTTTGCTTTAAAGACAGTGAAAACTTAATTAAATGTATTGTTAGAGATCTTTAAAAGTATATCCTTATACATTTGATTTAATTAGTGTTTTACAGCAGTGTTCCTAATTAAATTCTGTCTATTTAAACTGGGTAGGGTCAGCCAAGACTGAATTTTTCCTATATCTTTGCCAAATTATTATCTCAAAATAAAAACTAATAATAAGACAATTCTCCAGTGCGCAAAAAGTCTGGAGACCGACTAAGAAGATTTTAATGTATTTAACCTGTGAGCTGTAGTGTACTGGCATGTCCTGCTGGGAAATAAGAAATGTTACAGTATATTCATAAAAGGACAGCAATGCAAAGTAATCTGAACGTATAGGATCTGTATTTTTAATTTATCAAGCTTATCTGTATTAAAGTTTGTTTCTGCCATTAAAAAAAAAATACAAAACATTTTTTGCCATCTATAAATAAAAAAAGGGTTATCATCTTAAAAATTTTACTTCTTAACTTGAAATTTCTCATAAGTTTAACTTACCAAGTCAACATCTATTTTTCCCAGTGGCGGAAACAAGCTTTAACAAAACTGATGTTTTTGGCCTCCACGGTAGATTTTTTCCCATCCTGCATATTCTGTTCCACCTCGATTGTGCTGCATTTTCCCTTGATTGCATTTTAGCCTCTAATTTGGGCTCCTTTTGGCATTTAAGGCCTACATACAGCACTTCTAAATGTTGTGTGGGTTGCATGCGACCCAAATGTTAAGGCACTCCTTACATCTGGTCCAATAAGAGTTGACCTGTAGCTGAGTGTACACAACCGTCACCGTGAGTCAGCGGTGCCAGTCAAGGACAAGTATGACCCACGTTTGAACTGCACATGTGGGTCATAACTGGTGCTGACATTTCCTCCCGATGTAGGATGTGGAAAACAAGGGCTGCTGTAGTTATGTGGATGTCTCTGAGTACCTAACGCTGTTCTAAAGGTATTTTTTGAACCTGGAAAGGGTTCTATTGTTTACAGCAGGCATGAAATCCCCAGGCCAGGTGCAGGTTGGGATCAAATGAGATACGTAATGACAACAGCACCATCAAGTGGAGACACTTGGCAGGGTTGAGCAGCAGGGAGCAGAAGGGAATCTGTTTTCTGTCCTTCTGTGTGTCCTCTTCCCTTATCCCTGACTCTAACCAGTTATGTCTGCTTACTTCCAAGCCTTAGAAAAAAATAGGTAGCGCTTAAAATAGGCCCTGAAATTCTAAAAGACTGTTAGGTGGCCACAATCAGACATGATTACGTCAAATTAACATTAAAACACATACAACTGTTAGTTTAGGATTGTTTAAATATAAAAAAACCAAACACATAAATGTAGGAATTAAAAGCCACCAGATCAACACAAATACCGATAGTATTGATACTAACAACGGTATTGGATCGATACTTTGTTTCTATTCTCTCAGGGTGTAGCCCATTGAATTGTGTTAACCTATAGCACATTTAAACAACAGAAGCTGACCCAATGTGCTTAAGAGACAAAACAAAAGACACTGTTTCCAACCACACAAAGAGCTGAAAGGTGTGTTTTGTTGTCTGAATTAAATATTGTGGAAAAATAAACATCACAATGATTTAATGGTCATTAAAATGTGTTCAGAATAGCAAATACATGATGATTCATCTTCATAAATGATTTAGAGACTGCTTTCTCACGTATACACTGCCTTTATAAGTTAAAAGTATTGGTATTGGTATCAGCAATAATTGTCCTGCATTTAACCTGGTCTCAGATCGATACCACTATTAGGCTAGAAAAACCCAGATGACAGTTTCTGCTTTTGCAAACGTGGTTTATTTTGAAACTCTGGACAGGAAATCAGACATTTATTCTGAGTGTGATGGGGAAAATAGGATCCTTGTATTGTGAAGCCTCCTCTACCCCACATAAAAAAAGTTTAGAACAGCATGTCACTGCAGAATATTCGTGTGTTTGGAGGCTACACGAGTTCTCAGCTCGTGGTCATTTTAAAGGTGAAAAAATGTCTTAACTATAACGCATCAATTACCACGTTTATGTAAAAGGCGTATCTAAATGCCCCAGGGTGATACTTCTTATTACCTGCCTATTAGCCTACATGTCTGTACCAGGGCAATGGTGTGCTCCCTGGTGACTGGTTGAGACTGAGTGGGCGAGACAGAAAGAGAGAGAGAGAGAGAGAGAGCTCCTGTTGCCCATAAACCGCAGCGTTGCTGTCACTAAAGCTTCCTCCCATCATCTGCACTGGAGAGCTGAGCATCTCCTCACTCTGTCAGCCTACCTGCTTCACTCGGTCTCGGAGCATCCACGGTCCACTCAGCCCACCCCCTCCCCTCCATCACTCTTTCATCTTTGAATTTTTTATTTTTTCCCACAGTCTGTGAAGCACACACTGCAGCACTCTCTCACGCGCTTCTCGCTGAAGGACTGAGCACGGAGAGACTGAAAGACCCAAGTCCACTTCTTCTTCTTCAGTTGCAGAACTCCCTCCGCGCATCTTTCCAACATGAGTGAGGTGAGTGTGTTAAAAACTACAGCTCGGGCTCGGTGTTTGGGACTCGATCACTTTCTTTTGTTTTTTAGTGGTGCACGGGCTACAAGTGCAGTTCCTGGACTTGCTTTTTATTACGCGCCGCAGTCCGCGCTTTCTCCCTCCGTGCTGAGCCGTAATTTCCTCCGCGCGTGTCTGCACCTGTGTGGAATTAACCGTGTTATCTCTCGTCCCCGCGAGCACGCGCGGGCACATCACATCCGATCACATCAACCTGCTGTTATTTTTCTCTGTTTGCCCAGAGACTTTTCCCCCAACAGCCCTAAACCAAATCCCGCTACGGCGAGATGCGGTTAAGAATCGGAACAACGTGTTATAGCGCAGCGCTCTTTGCTCCTGGTTGGCTTTGATCCCGAGACTGACAGAAGTGCTGCAATGAGAGCAGCAGCAGCAGTGACACCAGCTCACATCGCCAGTGGGCACTATGGACATGGTGATGGAGCAGAAGGGTTTTCCCAAAATCGGGGATCGGGGCTTGTGGAGGGCAGGGGGGAGGGGGGGATTTCATAACATCAAATGATGGCATTAAAATTCCAGTATGTGAATCGTTTCTCATTTAGCGAATAAAATGAGCCGCTCTGCAGTACAGTACTTGTTTCTTTCCAAAGCTAGGGTTTGGGGCCTTATCTAACTGATTCATGCAGTACATAAAGTTGCATGTTTACTGCAGAACCACTCAGTGATTCATTATCAAGCTGCTATTTTGTCCTTTGCGTAATGAAGTGGTTTTCTGATGTGGAAGTGTGTGTGTGTGGTGGTGGTGGGGGAGAATCCATGGAAGCATTAAAAGTATGGCTGCTTTTTGTCATGTATACCTGCTCTGTAGGTATAAGCTCACCAGCTTTATTGCTGAGATGCAAAACTCTCCCAGTGGTTTTTCATGGACGGAGCGGGTCTTACTTGCAGCTCGCGTGTCAGTGCTTCATTATTTCTGGGATATAATCCTTAAAGCTTTAAGCTGCAAGTTGACTTAGTAGAAAGGAACGATGTATTACTCTTGCAGGGGCCTTGAACAGTCACCCTCCTTAGACCTCATATTAATTACTTGTGCATAATCTCCCAGATATTCATCTGAGGTGGAGTCATAGTGACTTCCCTTTCCATAGGCGGCGGAATGGAAATGATTATCAGGCAGATTAAAAGATAGCCATGTTATGTAACTTACCAGCTCGTACAGTGGAGTGTCATGTCAGGAGGCGCTGAGATGGTCGCTGAATCGATCACTTCAAACGTAGATAAAAATAGCCTCCCCGTGGAGCGATTATTTCCTCTCTTCTGTCACAGAAGTGGAGCAATGCTCCAGTGGGACTGTTCATTCTGTATGTGTAATGTATTTCACTCTTCAGCCCGGGGCAGATGGGACGTGTCACTGTCTTTTGATACGTAGCAGATGATGCCACTGCTGCACATGGGGGGATTTGAAATGTAAACACACACAGTGAAGGATAGAGCATCTGCCGGTTACCTCTGCAAATCACTAGATTTCCGAAGCCTGTCTCCTGCATGTGTGCAGAGTTGTGGGCTGAAGCTAGTGGCGTCACACATGGGGAAAAAACAAAGAAGAACTGGACGTTTGCCTCTGTGAAGCCATTTAGATAAAAAAAAAAAAAAATTCCATCTGCTGTTGGAAAAAGTGCACTATTTTCTATCTGTCTGCACAGAGAGACAGTGCCTAAAAGGCCTGAGGTGATAATGAACTTGGGCTCCAAGGTAATCACCTTCAATTATGATCTCAATCAAGAGAAAATTAAAAAAAAACAACAACAATAGACTGTATATGTAAGATCGACATAAAAATGCCACTTGACTTCAGACTGGGTATATAGAGTTTTAAAGAGTTTAAATCATTATATCTGTTGCTGTCTTTCTGTTTTTTCAAGTGAACATGTTTGTACTAAAAGCTTAAATGCTAAGCTATCAGCTAACGCTGACTAGCTAATTAACAAGATGCATTCATAACAGACTTGCATACCTGCTGCAAAAGATGGTACTAATATATTAATAGCACCTGCTTTCGAGCACCACAACCACATTGTTCACCGTAAATTTTCTTAAAATACTCCAAAAGGCAACACTGCTACAGACACAGTTGAATGTTCCAGTTCAGTAACTGGAATTAGCTAGTGTAAATTGTCTACACTGGAAGCAGTTCGCAGCGATGTGGCAACCAGAGAGAAAGTGAATGAGCTTCAGTGACTAAAGGTGAAGTAACTACAGTGGTTGGAGAACTGAGATAAAATTTTCTTAACTTCCAGTTGAGCCACTGTAGTGATTACTAATGACAGTGCAGGATACTGCTGATAGTAAATACACTGGAGCTATTTAGCCACCCAGAGACTAGCCAAAGTGATCTGTGATGAGCGAATTGCTTCCAGTGTGGACGCAGCTTAAGGTTCTCCATGTTTTTCGTTGGTAGACTGTAGGAAGGTACGGACTGCTCGTCTACCTGCAGATAGCGTCTGTTGGCAGATGGAGGCAGTGCCAAAAGTCCGTCAGCTAGCCAAGTGAAGAGCAAAGTTCTAACATACAAAGAGCTAAAGTGAAACAGTGACCAGTGTCCACTGTAGCCACTGTTAGCACTGTGCATGCTTTTGAGCTTTGATCATTTCTCGTGCTTCTCCCATTCCTGGTGAACTCCACAATAGGATCCTTGATTCCTTGAACACAGGGCTCTGTGGTGAGGGAGTTTTTAGCACTTCCTCTTTTTGTTTCTTTTGAGAGGCCGATGCTCGACTACAGCCGATACCCGCTCACTTTCCTGCTTATATTCTAGTCCTCCGAGTACAAACTGACATCTCAGAAGCATGTTTGGCCTTAAATGTTACATTTTTCACATCACATGAATGCAGCTGCCTGAAAAGGACCGATACAGTGTTATTTCTAACCGGCCTATAAACTCTGGCGCCCGTCCCACCTCTAACCCCATTTGGACTGATACAAGTTGAACCCGTGATCCTGTGCATTAGGCTGCAGTCATGGCGCAATCCCAGAGGATGAGGCACTAAGTGGGGTGTAAAAAGCATTTCTCTGCTCTCTCTTCTTTTTCTTTATTTCAGCTTTAAACCTCCTCTCTGACGTTTGAGCGTCAAAACACTGAGCTTAAAAACAAAACGTTTGAGCAAGGCACACATGCGGGCTTTGCATAACACACATTTAACAGCTGGTTAATGACTACAAGAACATACGTTGTCTAGAGGTGCACTTCCCCTTTTTTTTTAAATGTAGCAGAAAAAGATGAGGGTGTGTGTGGTAACTCTACAGTAAGTTTAGCCTGCACGTGTGAGCTACGCTCAGCCTCTCTGAAGTAATGCTGATTAGCTATCGTAGCCCACCTTCCCACTGCTTTGACAAACTGTCTCCTGCAGCTGAAATCCTGTCGCCCGCTGCCTCATTTCCTCCTCTTTCTCTCTCTCTGTCTTTTTTTTATGTGCTTCCATTCATCTCCCCCTCTCTCTTCGCCTTTTCCTCCCCTCGTTAAAGGCTTCGCCGTATTCTCCTTAGCAACAGCAAGAGGACTCAGGCAGGGTATTAACACTTGCGTGCACACATCCGGGAGCTAACATCTGCACAGCAGGAGGCGCTGAAGGAGTCAGAACGAGAAGATGTGGCGGAGGAGAGGCGGGAATTGAGGGCAGGGGGGGTGACACTTTTAAATTTTGCGGGAATATGAATGGGAAACGCAGCCATGGGAAAGAGTTCGGGTACGTTACGCAATTCGTTTTTGGCTCTGTTTCCACTTTTGACAGCTGTTTGCTGGCTTTTCCCTTTTATCCCTGCTCCCTCTCGAAATCAGGTCGGCATTAAGAGGAGAAAACAAGATTTTTATTTTCTAATACTTTGAAAAAATAAGTCCCGTAATCCGAAAGTGCTCAATGGAGCACGCGTGCATGCTCGCAAGAGGAAGGTATAGCTTTCTCATTATGCTGATAATTAACACTTGAGCACGCAGCACACCCACTCACCCTCCCTCGCCTCCCCTTTCTAAAAGCCACCCTCTTCCTAGCAAGCTGGCAGGGGATAATTATCGGGGTCTGATGCGGCTCCGAGGCCAATCTCAAGCTAGTC